>JAVQJL010083882.1:0-10591 GCA_036024295.1 Nannoperca obscura
TAGCTCTATATTTAGCTCGCTGTCCGTCTAGTAGCTGTACATTTAGGTTTAATCTCCATTAATGACAGATTTATTGCTAGCTAGTAGCTAGCTAACAGACGCCTTTAGCAGAGCTGCACCTGCATTTATAAACGCCTGGATAGAAACTCTTAGAAGCTAACAGTGGTCCTCCTTGAATAGTGATTGTTCGCCCATGAACCGTCACTTACTGTTTTTATTAAATATTGACTCCGAGAGGTCATTATGTTGTGACATTTCTACAGGCCACCAACAGCCTAAATGATGTGATGCTAACTATGCTACATACTGTGCTTTTTGCTGGCACACAGCGACACTTGTTGCCAGTTTGGTCTGTTAGTGAAGGACGAGGCAGATTCTCCCTGAAACCTATCGTGTCGTTTTCTTCTCCACTAAATCAAAATGAACCGTAGCGCCACCTAGTGGACACTTCTGAGGATGTTACTAGTGGTTTGGCCTGGATGTGATTTGACTTCTCCAAATTATATTTAATATAAAACACACATTAACATGGTTGATCATTGGGTGTAACCTGTTTTCTATATAGAATATCACTTTAGTTTATAATAATAACAACATGAATATGTCAGGCTGCACTGGGGGAGACAGTAATCTGTGTTGAGAACTGTTGGGAGGTTCACACTGCCTGGTTTACATGTATATTTTAGGACTTTTCAGCTGTATTGACCCAGTTTAAAACATTTGTTAAAGTAAAGTAATCGAAATGTAATAAGTTACATTACTTTAATGAAGTAATCAAAATAGTTACATTATCTATTACTTTTTTAACAGGGTAACTAGTAATCTGTAACCTATTACATTTCAAAAGTAACCTTCCCAACACTGTGAATGGATGAGTGGAGGGGTGAAGGAGGGATGGAGGGGTCCACAGAAATGACACGCAGAACACACACTCTGCTCGATAAATGTTTCTCAACATAAACACACAGTGAAGCTCGAAAAAGGCCCAGTGCTGGATTTAAAATAGATCTTTCTATTTTAGGGAACAGTCAATTTAAATGACACCTGGATCATTAGGAGGTTTTGGTTTGTTATGTACGTGCCCTTGTAGCCAAGTGCATTTGTGTGTGTGTGTGTGTGTGTGCATTTGATTGTCTGTGTGACTGACACCGTGACATGAAGACAGCGACTGCTGATTCAGTGATGTGTCCAGCTTTGGACAGAGAGTGTTTAAGTGCTGTCATGTGAACTTAACGAGTGCATGTCGCTACATCGATCTGAAAGGTGTGACACCTCACCATCCCAGCATGCTCAGGGGCTGATGTCAGCAGACTGGAGATGTCAAGTGGCCCGATTGGCAAATTTAGGACATTTAAGTGGTTGTGAAGAAGATGTGCAGCACATCTCTTTACTGTGCAGCGTGATAGTTTGAAGGGAACCAAACATTTGTCCTCCTTACCTCTGTAGTTGATGATCTCAGTGCCCAGGACGGCGGTCATCTCCAGCACAGTGATGAAGGCCTTGTCCATGGAGGTGAGGGGGAAGGGGGACATGCGGTGCCTCCGGGCCACCTTGGTTATGTCCACTGCACTGTGACCTGGGAAGACATGACATGTCACATTCACTTGTTCCCTAATTTCTACATAATGAACACTTAGTACAGTGCAGAGCTTGACCTGTGTTGGATTTTTAAGGCTGATATTTGAGATTGAAAAGAAATTGGATAAGAATTGTATTCATTTTTTCAAACACACAACACACCATCGCTTCCAAATTACCTCACACATACATTTTTTATATGTTATAAAACTGCAAAAATATCATCAAAAAGCTAAAAGCAGCCAATACATTCAATAATTTACTTTATAGAAAGCAGTAAATCGAGATGTTGAACACTTAAGAATTGCATATACTACAAACACTAGATTATTTTGTTCTATTGCATTGTAGTCTAAATAAATCTACACATATAATACAGACACTGACATAAAATGGCGTAAATTAAATATTATGCACCAAGAAGTGACAAGGGCATGATTTCAGACATGGCCTTAGACTTAAAATATGAGCCTAGCCCAAGCTCAATCAGAAAAACGTGAGTCCACTTGCCCTTTTTAGCATTTAAATTCTTTATTTAGACATTTGAAAAGTCGAGAGAAAGATAGAAGGGAGGCAGAGAAGAGAGAGCTCTGCTGGGACTCAATCCCGAGACAGTGGAGGCATCTATGTGGCTCCAAAGGCAGAGAACTGAACCACTCAACTATCTCTGGAGACAAAAACAGTATTTAAAGAATTTTCTTTTGGCCCAAGAAACAAAATTTACTGATAAATTCAATTTGATCTGAGCACACTGGGTTTGCAACTGTAGCAGTAAAGGTCAAATCCTAAAACTCAGGACAAGCAAAACATACAATTATATAAATAAATGCATGTAATCGAATGTAACATCACTGTTACCAAGATAACTGGATTAACATGATTTATGTTTTTCAGTGCATGTACATATATATGTGCAATAATACATTTTAAACACCACGCGGAGGGATTGGCAAGAAATAGTTTGTTTGCAGAAGCTGTGGAACGCAGCTGGATGATAGAGCTGCTCAATAGCAGCCATGTTGGTCTAATAATACCTCTCTAATAATTCCAAAGGTAAAAGGAACAAAGCAAGGTGTAACTAATATGTAATCTGCTCTCTCTCTCTCTCTCTCTTCTCTCTTTATCCCTCTCTGCCTTGCTCTCCCCCTCTGCCTCCCTGCCTCACAGCGAAGAATAGGCGATGTGCTTTGATTTCCCTTGACCCAATTTCTCTCCTTTAAACATACACTTACACTTCCACAGCATATTCTGATGCTTAACATGAGGCTTAACAACCTCTGGCAAAACATCACACACACACACACACACACACACACACAGACCTGCAAATGTAACACAGCAGCCAATCACATGCACATTTAAAATCTTATTTATGAGCAAATGAGATCACAGATATGACAGAGAGCACTTTTGAATGGGAAACTTGGTACTCACTTGATCTTAGGATATTTTCTTTGCTGCTGCATCGTGACTGCACCTGAAGACGGAGAGAGCGATTGGCGAGAGAAAGTCGAAGGGCAAGAAGAAAGAAAGAAAGAGAGAGAGAGAGAGCAGAGGTGGTGGTAATTTGAGATAAACCGGGCTGCTCTCTTGACAAGCTTGAGATGAGAAACTGTTGGCAAACATTGGCAAGAGCCGTGTCACACTACACTGTGCACTTTGTCCTGCGGTTGGGAGATGGCTGCATCTCCTGCTTTACCATTATCATCACTTACTGTACACTACATCATCGTATCACAGGTGATATTCACACTGATAAATGCACTGACATGTCACATCACCATTAGATTAAAGCACTAAAAGGAATACATGGACAAAGGCAACAACATACAGAGTGACAATATTGTATCACAAGGTCAAAACAGATGTATTAACTGTGCTACGGTGTAACATCAAATGTAGTGGAAATGTAGTGTTGAGTATAGATAGTGGCTGTTCAGATGTGGTGCAGGACGGTCAGATTTCTCTGGAAACTGCTGATGCTGCACTAGCTCTAAACTACTTGTAATGTATGGCAGGGTGGGGAGGAGAGCGGAGTGGGTCAAATCTGTGCTGAGCTTCCCAAAACCATCTCGAGACCACAGCTAACTGTTGTTAAAATAATTGAAACAGTACAGGAAAAGGAAACCATGGTGGAGAAAGTTAGTAGCCCCTTTCTGATGTTAGCACTTCTTGAAATAAAGACCACATTTCCCATAATTCTCTAGTGGTATAGTTAATCCAATATCTGCCATAAATGTTTGTTCCATACAACATACTAATAGTGTGAAGTGAAGTTTATACTATATACTAATTGTCATCCAGTAGTTTACTGAAATACTACAAGAAATGATTTACTTATGATGAAGTGCACTGACTGACATCAATCAAATAGGTGATTTTGGAACTCCACCTCCAATTAAAGCTAACAAAAAGAAAGCAACTCAAGTCCCACCTACTTGCTTCTTCCAGAGCTTTCAACCTTTATCCTACAGTCTTCATCAAAGAATGGAGTTTGCTCAGATGTCATGGAGAGGGATTTACTGATATGTAACCTCAGCGGCTGTTACGATTCTATTCGTAGCATGCGCTTCCAGAAAGCTTAGCAAAAAAGCTAGTTAGTGGACTTTGAGTTGGAACTGTTTTGCCAAGCTTAAATATTCAAGGTCAAGAATGAGCTGAAGTTTTTTGTGTCCTGAGGCGTTCCTAGATCTGTTTCACCACCACCCACAATTTAATTTTGTTTTAAATGCTTCCTTTGTGCAATGCATTGTGGGACAATATAGCTCATCAACATTACACTATAAACAAGTAGGAATACCGACGTTTTATATTTAATATATTTGATGTCACTTTTCAGAGTGACACACCAGTGGTCCTTTTTTCATCTCACCCCTGCTGTTAGAAGCTGCCATCCTCCTGGTGATCGTGCTGTTTGTTATGGGTATTTATAGAGAACTAACTACAGAGAGCACAGATGCATTGATGTTACAGATGCTACATGGCACTTCATAAACCCCTTATAAAGAAACTGCTGCGTTACAGTCCTGCATGAGCATAGTCTTGGGAAGCTCAGCCTCTGGGAAATTACTAAATAAAGGAAGGAGAAACACTAGTTGCATTTTATCAGGCTATAAGATTGGCACAGAAAAAATTTATTTCTTTATACGGCTCTGGGTCCGGTGAAATGATGTAAGTTTAGCCCAAATAATTTCTGATGCCAAAATGTAACAGTCTGTAGAGATTCAGGGCAATTATTTAAACTTAAGTGTCTGTTTGCTTTAAAAGGGTCTTTTGGAATATTGAAAGTTGGACTTTTGGGGAATTTTTTGCTCTCCATTTGTATTCATGCGTGCTTGCAGTCTATCTACTATTATCCAGATGTGTTGACTGACATAACTAATGGCCTGGTTGTCTGTCAGTCATGTTCTGTCTGCCCTATCATGTCTTTTACTCTCTCTGGGGTCTGACAGTCCTCCTTTCCCTTGGTGCAAATGCTGCATCTCAATAACTTCTGTGACTTGGCATTGTTACATAAGCTGGGTGTGGGCAGTGTGTGGTGTATGGAGAACCTCAACACCCATGGCGAAGGTGAAGGTCTCTCTACCCACCCAACCACCCACCCACCCATTTCTACCCTCCTCCCCTCCCTCACCGCCATCATTAGTAGGCTAATACTGTGACACCACTGGGCACCAAACAGCCAAGGTGAGAGGGTGGAGGATGGGAGGTGGGGGCAAGGTGGGTGGAATGGTGGAGGAGGAGGGATGGAGAGACAGAGAGACAGAAAAAAAGACAGGTAGGTCAGACAGAGAGAGAGAGACAGAGGGTGGAAGGATGAGGATCAACATGACGTGGTCCCACAGCCCGGAAAGAAAAGAAACAAACAAAAACAGGAAGCACGGACTAGACAGACTTCACTAAACTACAGAGCCGAGACATAGCAGAAAGAAGGGAAAACAAAAGACCGCTAGAGTGGCCTGATGGCATCTACTTAACAGACATCCAGCACACCAGACATAGCTACTGAAAGCAGAGCATGTTAACCGGAAAGACAGGAACAGAGATAGACAGACAGATGGAGGAAGAGAAAGAGAGACAGACAGAGAAAGTGAACGACAAGAGACAGAAAAAGTGTGCGTGGGAGACGGAGAGAGGGAGACTCCTGACAGACCGGACAGAAAAGATGTGAGGCAGAGTGACGAGAGTGGACGACAGACAGATTGAGAGACGAGAAGGAGACCAGTGGTAACAGACAGGTAGAGAGACAGACAGAGAGAGAGAGTGAGCGAGAGCCAGAGAGATAGCTAGGCAAGCGAGGAGGGGGGGACACAGAGCGGGGCGTTTGTTTTGCGCGCTCCTCGGAGGAGGGTGAGGGAAAGGCAAGGAGGGGAAGGGGGGGCGGGATAGTTACTCGAGAGCTGAAGGTCCTCCTGCGATCATCTTTAAGCCCCTCCAACCTACACTGGAGCTAGTGGAGATAAAGCATCGAATCACAGGCATCAGTGCATCTGTCCCAGCAACCACAACACTACAGACAGACAGACAGACAAGACAGACAGACAGACAGACGGACGGACGGACGGACAGACGGACGAAAGGACAAACAGACAGACAGGCATCCACTACGACAAGCAACCCTAGCAGGAGAAGGGAGAGGAGCAGCAAGGAGAGAGCTGAGAAAGACAGAGAGAAAGAGAAAAAGATAGAAAGAAAGCATAGTGGGCTTTCAGGTGGCATAATGCACCCCGTGGCGGCCATACTGGAGGCTCTTTAAGCTCTGGGGCAACGTTAAAGCTGAACTGCTAGTGAATGTTTGAATTATACAACATAACTTTTTCAAAAATTATTTGGTGGCAGAGGTTTATTAGTTTAGTTTTTGACTTAATAATTCGGCCAATCGTAAAGTGTAATTTTGGATCTGGTTAGCTAACAATCTGGTCACCCGGTTGCTCTCAAACAATATGGCTGGTGTTATTCTAAATTGTTAATAAAAGTCATCAAATCCCATGAATCAATAACAGTTAAATGATGCTCCTAACAAGCCTTGCCTCTCCATTTGTACACACCCATATCCCATTAATGCTTGTTAATTCAACTTCTTCCCCTACTGTGTGCTTTCTCTCTCTCTCCTTCTGGTTTTGCCACTGAGTCTGGTTCAGACCGGCTGTTAGAGAGGAAGATCCTTTTTGTTTCATCAGAAATTGAAGTCTCGCTCTGAAACATCATGAGAGGATGAGTTGTTGCTGGAAGACGACAGAGTTTCTGTTAAAGGATCTTCTTTTACAAAAAGGTTAAGGACCCCAAAACCTGTAAAAATGGGGCCCAGGTTTTAAAATACCATAATTACCCTTTAAGTTGAAACCTGAAGAAGAAAGGAAGGAACAGCTCGTCACACTGATTGAAGCTAACGAGGAGGATTAACAGATTAACACACGCACACTAATTTGTATTCATGTGAGGACTCATCACGTTCCTCCTTCATGTTCACTTTATTTAAAGACTTGTGGATAGATTTGTTCTCTGTGTGACTTTGCTGTCAACATGAACATTAAAATTGATTCTGATTTTTTTGGGGGGGAAATTCAAGACAAACGCATAAAAAAACGTCCAAACAGAAAAAAGAAAAACTAAGAAGAGGTTTAAGATACAAAAGTTCAACAGCACAAACACAAATCCTGTTGATCGGATGTGGAAACATGATCAATTAGATGATTAAAGGCATAAAAAGCAGTGAGCAGGAAAACCAGCAAACGTCTTCATATCAACTTTCATAAAGAGTCTGTAAATTTGTCTTTTAATGAACTCAAACACAATCAGAAAATAAAGTTGAAGATTAAACTTGTTCACTTTAACCCTTGTGCTACCTTGCGTTCATATTGGCCCGGTGGCCCATTGTCTTGACCCAGTGTCTCCTCCAGAGGGTAGCACAAGGGTTAAATTAGTTTGATCTGCTGACACACAAACTCTGATCAAGTTCAAAGATTCAGTCTCACCTTTTCCTGCTGCTCAGAGACGCCTCCATCACACCAACCGCTCGGCTTAGCTTAGATTAGCTTTGCCACTTTCTGCTCTCTCGTGTTTCTTCAAATTTTCCCTCCGAAAGAAAAAAAAATTCAAACCAGAAGCAGATTTTTAGCTCATCAAGTTAAAACTAACAAACATGACGTTTCCTGTTTGCCCTTTCAGCATAAAAGCGATGCACTTACTTGCAGCACTTGTGATTCATCTCTTAAAAAGTAGATGTTATGGTGAAATGTTGGAGAGACCAATTCAATTCAGTTTTATTTATACAGCTTCACATCAGAATAGTTATCTCAGGACACTTGTTCGTACATGCTACACGTGCTTTGGATTCTGCCATTGGCAGCGATGTTCTTACTCACAGAACTTGTGATTCATCTCTTACAAGTTTGATGAGACGTCTTGTTGTTTCCATCATGGTTCTATGCACTTCATGTAAAGCTCTGATCTGGAAGTGGCTCTGGATAAAAGCGTCTGCTAAATGCCTAAATGTAAAATGTAATGATTTATATATAATTAGATAGTTTTAACTACTTTATATACAGTTAGCTAGTTTAACTGATTAATATACAGTTTGCTAATTTTAACTGCTTTATATACAGTTAGCTAGTCAAGTCCAGTGGTTCCCAGGCTAAGGGTCGGCCCCTCCTAAGGGTCACTAGATAAATCTGAGGGGTCGTGAGATGATTAATGGCAAAGAAGAAAAAACAAAGTTCTGATACAGAAATCTGTTTTCAGTTTTTGGACTTTTCTCTAATCTGTGATTTTTAGTGAAATATTGATCATTAACAGCTATTGAAATAAAACCCTGTGAGAAGATAACTGTCTCTGGATTCAGCCAAAATGTCTGGAAACCACTGGTTTAATTTCTAATCATGCACTTTATTTTATAAGTGTATCAAATGTTATTTAATGTAAATGTAATAACATAATAATACAGTAATTTTGTAATTCCAGCTGTCAGATAGTATTAAGTGGGTTACACTTCCTTCTGAAATGTAAAACAGAAGTATTAGCATTAAATGCAAATCCTGAGTATGGTGTTATATGATATTACAAAATCGATTGTTTCAGACGCATAATGCACAAAAATTGTCATATTTTGTGACTGGGGCCTGTATGAAGCCCGAACAAGACCAGATGTTCACCAACACCCTCTCACCTCCTGGTTTCAGGGGACCAGAGAGACCAGGACCAGCAGCACAAAGCTGATCAGGATGCAAACTGTGATTTTACATGAGAAAGATGCGGAGCTCCTCCTCAGACACGACCTCCTCTCCCCGCACTCAACATCTACACGTTACATGCTCGTCGTTAAAAACCGGGTTTTCTAGCACCGGTTGCTGGACCGTCTGTGCACCGATGCGAGGCCTCCATCCATTTTGGACCAGCCGTCGTTGCACCGCCTGTCTGCTGCGCTCGTGGTGTTTGTCATACGGTAGATTGCGTCGCTCTCCGGCCGCGCATGGCGCATTAATCGCGGTGTGTCTGACAGCCTGCAGCCGGTCTCCGCCCCGGAGCTCCGGAGCTCCGAGGCCCGGGAGAGGTGGAGGAGATATCCCGGTGGATCTTACCTGGTCCAGCGGCAGGTTGGTGATCTCGCTGACCGGCTGCAGGAGGCTGGAGCCGGTGCAGGCCGTGGATCGGCTCTCTTCAGCGGCCATGGCTCCGTGTCTGCGGCCGGGTCTGCTGCTTCTGTGTCCGGCTGCAGCAGCTCAGAGGCGGCGGCGGAGGCTCCGTGATCCGCCGACAGTCTGTCTGTGTGTCCTGCTGCTGATGCTCCTTCCTCCTCTTCTTCCTGTTCCTCCTCCTCCTCACCCAGCCTGTCGCCCCCCCCCTCTCTCTTTCGCCCCCCCATCCATCTCTGTTGGCCCTTCCTCCCACTTTATTCTTCCTCCTTTTATTCTTTCTCCCTTTCTCCTCTTCTCCTGCCCTCCCCCAGCCCCCCCTCCATCCTCCTCTCCTTTGTTTCTCCTCCTCCACTTTCTCTCCTCCACAAACAGTAATATGAAATCATGTAAAGTCAGAGGAAAGTTTGTTTTCTTTCTACATTTATATTTTGTGTTTTACGTGTTGCCGTTAATAAAAAGAAGCATCGTTAATAGTTGTTTCACAGTAACATGCAGACTAGAAGAAGGAACCTTTATAAGTTTATTCACATTTTTAATTCACCCTTTAAATAAAGTTATAGTGTAACCAGAGTTTTGCAACCCAACAACTCGTTTATTCAACAACATAATTATTTATTAACGTGTTAATGTGAAGACAGTGCTTTAAAACACAAACAGTATTTACATATAAAATAAATAGAAGATAAATCAGCAGCAGTTTCACCTGAAGAAGAAGAACAGCAGGCGGCGCCACGCTCACTTTCAGACCGCAGAAGAAGAAGAAGAAGTCACTTCCGGGTACATTTGTTGTGGTTTGTTGTCCTGGCAGCAGCAGCTAGCTTCAGTTAGCTCCAGCTAGCTCCAGATAAACATGTCGGCTACAGAGGACGACACCGAGCTGCGGGACCTGCTGATCCAAAACCTGGAGAACACCGGAGTCCTCAACAAGCTCAAGGTGCCGACCCCCCCCTCTCCTGTCGGCCACTGCCCGGCTAAATCTAAATCTAATGCTAGCTAAACACTTAGCAAGTTAAACATGAGTCGGTACAGAGACGTTCAGTCGTGTCCGAGCTTTTTCGGAGTTATATTGTGAGTTTAAACTGCGTCCAACCGGTGCAGATACAAAGACGTCGCTACCTGTTAGCTGCAGCGCTAATGTAGCTGTAGAGGGCTAATCGAGCTAATGCTGTAGCTCAGCAGCACTTTGTTTTTAACGTGCAGTACTGTAACCTGCTGCAGACACATCACATTTAGCAGACGCTTTTATCCAGAGCCACTTCCAGATCAGAGCTTTACATAAAGTGCATAGAACCATGATGGAAACAACAAGACGTCTCATCAAACTTGTAAGAGATGAATCAGTGCTGTGAGTAAGAACATCGCTGCCAATGGCAGAATCC
>JAVQJL010083901.1:0-10316 GCA_036024295.1 Nannoperca obscura
CATTCATCTGCTACCTTCTGCAGCAGCTCAGCCATGTTTGCACCTGTGTGGCTCTCGTACATTGCTCTTGTTTGGAGCACATGAGATACTAGCTGCCAGTCATCGGAGATAAAATGCGCAGTTATGGTGACGTAGGATTCTGTGGCAATGGATGTCCACGCATTGCATGTAATGGCTATCCCACCTGCTCAACAGAATATAGCCGCAAATATTTGGCAATAAATATTGCAATGGAATCTGTGATGCGCTTTGCCTTTTCCAAATTCCAAATTCTTTGCTACCACCCACCTTGGAATTTGCTGGATTGAACCTGCTGGATTGTTAGCTGGTTAGCATTAGCAACTGGTCGCATTTCCTTTTCCAGTTGTGGGTGAAAACGTACGAGGTGGTTTCTCATGTTTGTTGTGTTGCCACAGTATTTTATTTTAACGTGACACACCTTGTATATTGCATGGCTCTGTCCTGTCTGCCTTCAATTTCATAGAAACCAAAATGCTTCCATAAGGTAGCTTTCAATGCAGTGTGTGCCGGTCGGACTGACTTAGTTTGTTCAGCCATCTTCACCTGTAGCTCCGACAAGTGCACATGCCCCATGCGCATAAGCGGCCACATTTGTAGTTTGTTAATGTTAAGTTGCATCAGGCGATCTTAATGTTGAATTTTTGTTTTACAATTCCGATTACTAACTTTTCTGCATCGATGCATAATCGTTCTAGAGAGAATCTCGATGCATCGAAGAATCAATTTTTTTTCCCACCCCTATGACTAACTGGTTGATTTGGCAATGTGCATCTGGTTGACCACCCAAATTATTAAACTGACCAACAGCTAAAGCAACATCATCTCTATGTGAAGTAAGCTGTATATGATACACCAGGACGAGGACTCAAAGTGTTAAGCAAACTAGATCATTGACCTCCACTGCTTGACCCACAACAGTTGATTTCTGCTTATGTTTTCCCTCATTAAACCGACCGGAAATATTTACTACTACACCGAGACGACTGAAGCTTGTGTTTGGACCTACTTTGCTCTCAGTGGTGTGTGAAATGTATGCATGGATGCATTGTTCCGCAGGTGGGAGAGCGAGTGAGAGAGAACATTAAGCCCACTGTGCCATCACTTCCTCAGGCCTGCCTCTGCGCACAAATGCTGCCCTGTCTTAGTGTGTGTGGGTGTGTGTCTGTCCATATGTGCATGTGTATTCACATGCAAATGTTTGGAAGTTGATATTCAACTCTACTCAGGTGTAATAAACGGTATAGTGTGTATTTTGTGTGCCTTCCTTTTGCAACTGTATGTCTGTGTGTGCACTCTGAAGTGTGCGCAGAGAGTATTTGGGTGTACTGTACGTATGCATGTGTGCTTGTCTTGGTGTGTTTTGCTGCTGGTGTGTGCCTGAGTGGCCATTGTGCAGATAGAGTGGAGGAGAGAGAGACCAGCTAGCAGCACAAAGCCACCAGTCCAGCTCAGCGGCTCCACCAGCAGCCAGCAAGCCCCACTCGGCATGCACCTGGCGTCCCCTCACACACACCACCATTATTAATTGCTAATACATATTTATGTGGCACAAATTTGCCATTTGTTTATGCATACAATTATCAATAGCATAGGGCGCTTAGCCAGAGAAAACTGTGACCTTTATAAAGAGTAATAAATGGCACTGTATGTGTCTGTGTTTGTGTGTGTGTGTGTTTATCTAATGGCTGATGTTTAAGAGGGAGGTGTTAGGTTGGAACAAGGGGAGGGAGGTGGCGGTTTTGAGGCCTGCCAAGAGGAGATCCACTGATCTGGATGTTTACCCACAGTTTGTATTTCACACAGCCAACGTTCTGTCTTTGTCCTCGGCTTCATTAGCGCCGTCCATGCTCACAGTGTCTGCACTGGACGTGCCTTCGAGTGTGCGAGGATGAATCTGTGCATGTAAGTGTGTCAGTGAGCATTTTAATAAGTGTGTGTAAGTCTTATAGGAGCAGTAGGAGGAGGACCACCTGACTCCCTCTGCAGGTGAACCACAGAGGACACACCCACTCACACTCTACATTAAGAGACTGCTAAAGTTACTCCACTTATTTTATATTCAATTATATATTCATAAAATAATATCTAGGGATCACAGGCACGACTGGCTAGGTTTGAAGAGAACTGAACCAGATAGGGATGCATTGGGACTGGATGGACCAGTCTGGGATGGAATAGGACAAACTGGACTACACTACATTGGTCAGGACTGGACTGTACTAGAGCTAGACTGATTCTTTCTTCCTGGAGTCTTGTTGTCATTGTGAGGTTTCCAGGCAACCAGCACAAACTCCAGCAGAGACCAGCAGAGACTTCAAGAAGTGATTCATTCTACCAGGCTACCCGTTTCCCCCTGTTTTCAGTCTTTGTGCTGGGTTAAGCTAAGCCAACTGCCTGCTGGTGGTAGGGTTATATTTACGGTACACATATGAGAGTGGTATCCACCTTCTCAACTGACTCTTGGCAAGAAAGTGCATTTCACAAAATGTCAAACTATTCCTTTAACCAACTGAAAACACAGCTAGAGACAAGGTGCTGCCAACAGGAAACAATTAGAGCTTCTGGTGTCTACAGAGCAAATGCTGTAGCTCCTCCACACAAAATACATTACAAGAACAAACAATGCTTTAAACAGTGTATTCTGTTGTTCAAATTGTTGAGCTACTGACCTACACATGTACTAATCTATTGTTCTGTAGTTAGATCCAACTCTTTACACATCCTTTCCCACTGCAGTTCTACCTTCTTCACTGCTCAGTTCTTGTTCTCTTTATTCTTCATTCCTTTTCTCATCTTTAGGAGTTCCCGCCGCTCTCTTTCTCCGACTTTGTCTCCTCTCAGTCATTGATTTTCCTCTTGTTTGTTCATCGCTGTTTCGCTCCTCACTCTCCTTCAATCTCTCTGATGATCTCGTCGGCTCCACACTTTTCTCCTCTCTCTCCACTGTAACATCTCTGCAGTGGTGTTTTATCTGTGTGTGGTGTGTGTGTGTGTGTGTGTGTGTGTGTGTGTGTGTCTCACAGTGATATTGTCAACCTGACAAAATCCAACTAAATCTCTCTCTCTCTGTTTCTCTTTACCAGGGTTGGTCTTCTCTCTGATGGGTATCCACTCTGCAGCAGAGCCACCTCTCCAGGGACGCTTGTAGGTCAGCAGCTATTTTCATACCACACACACACACACACACACACACACACACACACACAAAGAGAGAGAGAGCAAGAGAGAGTGAGAGAGAGACCTACACAGACAGAACGTATTGTATTTAAGTATGTAAGTGCTCAAAGGATTGCATTTAAACAATGGCAAACGAACACACATTCAACTGGGTTGAGTACCAGTGTCAGTCATGCTCTCTCTCTCTCACTCTCTCTCTCTTTCTCTCTCTCTTTCTCTCTCTCTCTCTCTCTCTCACTCTCTCTCTCTCAAAAACACACAGACACTTTCCCTCTCTCCCCCTCTCTCTGTAACCCAGCTTTTATGTGGCCTTCATGAGGTCACACACAGGGCTCAAGTCAGTTTCCATGACTACACAGCAGCATCCAGCCAATCGGCATTCTCAGCTGGCCTCTATGGGGCCAGTGGGCAGCCAGTAAGCATCATATCTGTACATATGACATGGAGGGTACAGGGGGAAGAGGGTGTTTGTGTGTGTGTGTGTGTATGTGTGTAGTGCAGGGGCCTCTAATTTATCTTGTGAGGCGCACTGACAAACATTTTTCTTCTTCTCATTGGAAAAAAAGTATTTAAAGTAATTATGTGCAATATTTCTACATGTAATATGCTTTAATGTAGACCATCTACATGAATGTACAAACTACATAGCACATTTAAAAGCACATTCACACAGTAGTACTTTATATATTTTCTTTATACTGAACTTAAGTTGAAAAGAGCATTTACAAGTTCCACACTGACATGAAACAATGCAGGAAACTACCATGAAACTAAGACTAACAACCCAGATAAAGATGTAAATAATAAAAGAACAAAATCCAGTGTTTGCTTTTCACCAACTTTCTGCACTCTGAACAACTTTCCTCTTTCCATTTTCTCCGTACTACTCTTCATGTTCAGTAATGCTGCTTGAGATTGTATTCCTGGAGAACAGCAGGTCTTCTCTTCGCAAATGAGGCAGGGAGCAGTCACATAATACTCCACAAAAATTTTGAACTATCCATCTCTGCAATAAATGCTTAGGTTTCAATTGGGCCATTCCGGTGTCAGGATGAATACGAGTTCTGTTGTTTGTACAAATTTTGGTTTGTTTAGAAGTTGTCAAACACTAAATGTGAACTAAAGAGCTGATTATATATATATGTATATATATATACATAGAAAAAGATGTAATAAAAATTATAATTTGTGGGATGGATGTAACAACACATTTTGAACAAGATGGTGGCCACTTGAAATTGACTTGCAGCCCCAAGTTACAGGCCTGAGAGCAAGCTGACCAAAAGGTGCCTGGCAAGGTAGATGTTATATTTCATATATATACTTATATATATACTTCTGTTTTACTTTGCTTCCAGGGAGAGTTTTTGAGATGTTAGTTTGATCTTTGCCACAACTCATTTATTATATATTATGTATCCTCTGCTGCTATGTTGCTCAGATGCTCCATGTATTTTGCCATATTCCCTATTTTCAAGAACTGAGGGCCGAACTAGTGTATGAAATGGGACACGAGGGGGTGAGAGGGCCAAAAAGGTAAATGGTCAGAGAACAGCATATGGAGGGTGGGGAGAGTGGGATTGTTTGTTTGGGAAATGAAAGCCGTGGGAGACAGGGACAGCAAAGGACAGCTGAGACAAAAGACACATATGGAGCTTTAACTCTTGAAACACAGAGCCGGTTTTATTTATGTTATAGCACTGAAATACCTCGGTGGTCAAATTGTTCCTCGACGACTTTTTCAAGATGTTCAGCACAAACTACAAAAATGACACACACACACACAGCTTTGAGTTAGTGATGGCAGACAAAGAGAGCTGATAGAAAGTTAGTCTGTCAACTTACCTGTATGTCTCTCTAGACTTCTTCCTGTCAGACAGACAGACAGTGAGGTGTGTGTTAGGTCAGTTTAGTTGGCACATATGGCTTCCGTCCCAGCCCAGAGACTCTGGGCAGTACCCAGAGTACTGAGGGACCACGAGGACAGAATAGAAGAGGAAAGACCTACATGCCATCTGCACAAGGGACAAAGAGTGGGAGACAGAATGAGTAGTGTGTGTGTGTGTGTCTGTGCGTATTAGAGAGGTCAAATAAAGCCCAGTAACAACGCCAAGCCCGTTGAGACACACACACACACACACACACACACACACACACACACACACCCAGTAGATATGCACATATACAAAAAAAACTAAACAAAACCAGAGCATATGCACATTCGTATAGGACACACATGCATACAAACTTTCTGATGAAAACAAATGCATGTAAGCACATGCACACACACACACACACACACAAACAAACACAGGCCCTTTGACTAAAACAGACTCCATGTCACTGCTGTCTCTTCATCTGCCAGAGCGGCCATCCAGAAAGCCCTGTCCTCAAATCAGATTGTGTGTGTGCATGTGTGCCTGTCTGTCAGATACCACTGGGGTGGCATGCTTCACAGGGCATTATATTGTCTGACATATGGGTTTTGCTCCTCTGCCCTGTCCAGGAAACAAGGCCAAGCGGGCAGCCTCAGAATGGAGCCCTTGGGTTTGATGCAGTTTCCATCAAGTCCGGTTGTCTTTAATGTTAGCAGAGTGAAACTGGGGTACTGACGGGGCTCAGCTAACGGGGTCACCGGCCCCAGCACTCGGTCACTTTGTTGTGTGTTGGTTTCCTGTTTAACTTCTGGGTCAGCGGCAGAGGTTGGGAGAGCAGGTTGTCGCCATGCGTCAATGTGACACTTTCTGTGAATAGCTCACCTACATGCTGTTGCCCCTGAACAGTTGGTTTCCATTCATGACTCTACAGAGACTCACAAGTTTCGTGAGATAAGATTATCTATTTTTATTTTTATTCTTCTGTAAGTTCCTTTACCTTTATATCTCTGTCGAAGCTGCATTATCAGTGAGTAACAATGCTAAACCAAAACCAAACTCTTCTTAAGTGATGTGTTCAAGAAAGACAAGAAGACTTGTCAAACCCAGATGCAAATGTGCTGACTGAAGCATTATTTATATGCACTATATAATAATAAGGTTGCTTGTTGAATTAAGGAAACATGGTCAGTAGTGTGGATGCAACATATCACAGATTTAAATGAGTACCGGTGCCAACCATGAGCGATTCATTCTCTGTGGTTTGGAGTTTAGTTTAGTCTGTTCTTTGACATATCATCCTTATTTTACTGTTTACGGATCACAGCTGTGTTACGTTACTGCTGATGATTGAACATTTCCTGCTTTTGCTGTTCCCATTAAAGCTTTCCACTGGCAAATCAGAGGGATGCTTTTACTGTGGAGAAGGTACAGGAAATGCAATGCATTTGTGACAAAGTTAGTGGAGCTTCATTAGCGCTGCTACTCTCTCGCTATCTGAGATATTTGGTCAGCAGATCTGTTTTAAATACTGCAGGGAGGAATGGCACAAACAGAAAGATCCACAGGGAGCTGAAACTTACTTACTGTGGTTTGTGACCAGCACTCCTCCAACACGTCATCAAAGCAAACACCTTAACCTTGCTGTGTGGTGCAGTGGAAAAACACTTTCACCATGCCAGCATGGATCCACTGCTCACGTCCATTCACTGCATGACTCAGCGCCACTAAACCCCCGTCAACCGATAAACCCTAATAATTGTAATGTTGTATTATATATCATTTTGTAATATGATAAGTTTTTGTAATTTTCATAGGATTTTGTTTTCTGTCTGCATTACAAAATAAGTATTAAGTAGGGAAAAATCGAATGAAAGACA
This sequence comes from Nannoperca obscura, assembly GCA_036024295.1. Classification (NCBI taxonomy): domain Eukaryota; kingdom Metazoa; phylum Chordata; class Actinopteri; order Centrarchiformes; family Percichthyidae; genus Nannoperca; species Nannoperca obscura. The sequence continues at coordinate 6,953 of JAVQJL010083901.1, forward strand.
TATGAAGACTGACTTTTCTTTAAGTAAAGCAAGCAGCAACAAAAACTAAATAAATACAAGAAATAAAAAAAATGAGGGAAAAAAATATCATTATTATATAGTTTCATTCTATATACTATATGGAAAGATATGTGTATTTATTGATCTGTTAGATTTAATGTGTTGTTGTATGATATACATCATATTTTATTGCTTTTTTCATATTTTTGCCGTTGTCATAGAGGTCTCCCATACATGGGAGCATCAGGCAGTGTGCAGCTCTGCTCTGATTGGTCCAGTCTGAGAAAATGAAATTTGTGTGCCAATCTCTCTTTTTGCTGTCACCAGTAGGAGTTTTGTGGATATGCGAGCCCGACACTCTGTTTGTCTTTGGAAAATGTACATTTCACATTTCTAATAGATACACAGAGAATACGATGGCCAAAGCGCAAAACCTCCTATCTGCATAATTTTCTAGGAAAAATGGGAAAAAACCTTCTATGTGCACTTTGCATACCTAGTCAGCATTGTTAACGCATAATGTAGTGATATATTCCAAAAAAACTGCAGTACCTTCACTCTAAAAGTTCTAATGCAGCCCTCCATCATTTAATAACCATTGACAGATTTTGATATAATTGAAAGAACCTCTGTGTAACTCAACATTCATGTCCAAAATATGCATTTACTTTCATAGTGCGATTGGCCCCATGTTGTGTATGTGTGTGACACGGAGTGGGTGGGTTGATGTGTTTACAGGCATGTGGGTGCTGAGGGGCTGATGGCATAAACAGATAAAGCTGTGATGGAGGATGTACGCTCTTTTGTTTGAGTTTAAGAGATAAACGGCTGTCCAAAATACACACACAAGCATGAATGCACAGATACACACCGCACCCCCACTCTGCCGTGTGTATACACCACACGTCAGGTCTTAAGTGCTCGGTAACAAAGGGTGAGTTTATCCCTGCATTTCACTGTAAATACAATGGTGAGCAATGCTAAGAAGACTGGCCTGTGGTCACTGCAGCCGTGCACAACTGAGAGATAGTGAATGAGAATATGTGGTGGACTTTCTATCCTCTGGTCTCCCTTTAAAGGTGCTGCGTGTAACATTTTGGGTTTTTCCAAATGAAAATCACATTTCCCATAAATCTGTTGCTTTCCCCTCCCTGGCGTCGCCCAATGTTCAGTTGTTTCAGGGGGAAAACAGGAAGAAGAGCAAGCATAAGGGCCTCGATAGCAGACATTATTAAGTATTAATTATGAAGTTCTAACAAATATTAACAGCTGATATTAAGCAGTCTGAACAGAGGAACTGGAAGGAAGTTGTGTATTTCTTGAAAAATGACTGGTTCCTCTTTTGTGCAAGAAAATAATCCATCTGATTTCCTGTGCATTGTGACCCAGTGAAAGTGCATCAAAAGATCTGTGCTCAGCTTTGTCTTTCTTGCATGATTTAATGCAATATGTCTTGTTAAAATAAACCAAAAGTTTAGTAAAATGTTAGGTTGGAATCACATCACACGCAAAAGGAAAACATTTTTTTTCGATCAATTACATGTTAGTTTGACCTTGTTAAAATTTGACTTTTTGAAAACGTAACCGACGCCCCCAGAATAGAGGTTGTTCGCGAAAACCTAATTTTCCACCCCTCCCACCCCCACAGCACCGTGACATGTAACTCACAACACCCCGATGTCTGAGACTGTTCGAGGATCACTGTAATATAACATGAATGCTACTAAATGTTGCATTTTGGCTTTAATTATTGTTTTTGACTCTCACAAACACACTCAATTAAATCTATTATAAGGCGCGTAATATCACTGGTACAGGCCATATAATGTAAAAAATATTCCCAATTCTAAAATGTTTTTTTACACAACCATCTGGTGACCCCCAGAAATAATCTTGGGACCCCCAGTTTCAGTGCTACTGTTATAGACTACCAGGCATCTAAAAAAAAAGAGAGATTCAGTGCTTGAAGACACCTCTGCAGTGTGGACGCTTGTTGACACGGGACAAGAACGATGTCTGTATTCATTTTGGCTGAAACATCTGAAACCTCTGACAACATGGCTGGAATAAAGCTATTGTTATTGTTGCAAGCTGTCTCCATACGGTCACCCACCCCCCCAAACACACACACTGTACACACACACACACAGCTCAGCAGTGGGAGCACATCATCTGTCACCCAGGGCCCAGGCGGAGGGGCGACAGATTGTCCTCACGGTGTTCCTTCAGGTCCCATTGCTCCAAACACACACGCTCACAAGCACACACACACACACACACACACACACACACACACACACACAATCTCCCCACTAACATACTGTTCTCATAGTATTCCCTCAGAGTGCGGGCAGGGCGGTTTCACTGCCTTTATCTCAGAGGAGAATTGAAACAACACGCCGTGATTCACAGCATTTCTAGACGAGGACACATCTCCACTGTAGTGTTGTGGAGTGTGTGTTTTCCATTTACACAGCCAGAACACACACTCACACACACACACACACACACACACACAGACACACACACTTGCACACACATACTGATCATTTCACACAAATGTATCATAGTTTTTATGGCTTTTAATGTCCGTGGCTTTGCTCCTGGGAAGTTGAAAATTAGAATTACGTGCTGATTAGCAGGAACATTTTAAACATACAGATACCCACACACACACACAGTGAACGATGTTACAGTTAAAGATTAACCATGTGTGTGCAGATCAAATAGGGGATCACTATTTGCAGCACAGAACAAATGAATCTCATTTCAGTGTCTTTCTGCAGCTATATGATATGGCATAGAGGGGAGATCAAACCGTCAGTGTGACGTGTTTAACTGTCACAAAACAGCCACATCAATTAAACATCAAGAGCACGCATTCTATAGCCTGACCCGGTGATAATCAAGGGTGTTTCTAGTATCAAAGTGCTGCACAGCAAACGCGAGGCCTTTAAAGATCATCATCCATAAACATTACCTGGCTTTGTTCTTCGGTCTCTGGGAAACCGCACAGACGTCCACGCCTTCCTTTCTCTTTTTCCTATCGCTTTCTCTCTCGTGCTCTACCTGCTTGTGCCCCCCTTCTCCCCCACCTCATCCCCCCCCCGTTTACCTGTGTAATGTGTGTGGGCGCAGAGCTACAGGCCGTGCAGACTGTCTGAGCTCACACCCTTTCTTTATGCGATTTCTGCTCCTCTGTGGAATTCTCTCTCCTTGAAGAGAAAGGGAGATAGAGAACAGAGGCGAAGGAGAGAGAGAGAGAGAGAGAGAGAGAGAGAGAGAGAGAGAGAGAGAGAGAGCGGGGCGGGTCATGTGGGGGGGGGGCGGGGGGGGGCCGCGGGGGGGGGGGGGGGGGGGGGGG
>JAVQJL010083906.1:0-17865 GCA_036024295.1 Nannoperca obscura
AGAGTGACAAGATAAGAGATTGCATTTCTCCGCTCACCAGTCCAAGCTTGAAGAGTGTCATGTTTAAGGAGAGGAGTAGCTGACACCACGTATCAAACCTTTGTAACATTTCAATAGGCTTCCTATTTCTCTCCACCACATCTTGTCAGACATCAACCTATTATTGACAGATTGTGGATTAGAGAGGTGGAGTGGGAACCCAGGGCTTTCAGCAGATTATCTGTGTTTGCTGCTATCTACAGTACAGGGTGCTGTGGGACAAGCGCTTGAGTAGGCAATAGGATTTTTTTTGCTTGGATGACTGTGTGTAAGCGATGTCAGGTTGTTGTACAGTGCGGACTCGACAATAGGTACATGCTGAAAGGTGAGGCGAGGTGAGGTGAGGAGTTTTGTGGTATCATCCACGCCTATTAGCACATTCTTGACCTAAACAGCAAGGTCCACTTACAGGGTGTAATAGATAACAGTAACAAGAGTAAGTGAGTAACAAAGTCAAATTTTACATTTTATTTTACTTTACTTTTTATTTCAAGTATTGTATGTTGCTACATTTTAAGAGCTCCGTGTTCAGAGAGGTGACAGTCAGGATAACAGATACAGTACATGTTCACTGGCTGAGTATTGGGGGTGCGGTTTACTGAACAATACAAAAACGTTTTTATGGGTTAAAGTTAGCATTATTGTACCTCGGCATAGTTATGAAAAAGCTAATTGCTGGAATGCTCATGGTGGATCCTCCAGCAGTGACTTCAACATTTGGTTAGGAGGTTTTACCTTCAGTAAGGTGTGTGAGGCCTTTCTGTTGTTTTTGACAATAATCCAGCATGACAGCCTCATTCAGCTCAACATTTAGAACACGATTTGAGGAGCGTAGTGGGACAGAGAGGTTGATGAGACTTGTTATATTTTGCACTGAGAATGAAGTTGAAGATAGATTGGATGGCGGAGAACTTTGCAGTACACAAAGCTCAAAGCAGTCTCTTATTTGCTTTGTGTGTCTCTGTGGGCTACAGCCGCTGTGGAGTTTATATTGTTTATACATGTTTGTGTTTTCTGCTTTGGTGATGTTTTATTCTACTGTGAGAAATAGAAGTGTCAGGATATTCCATTTATGTGGCTTAATAATACTTGTTACACCCGCAGCGGGTTTTTTTTAAATTGTTGAGCATTTATACATGTAATTGTGCGAGTTTTGTCCTATTTTGTGGTTAATTCTAGTATGTGTAACATTACTTATACTTTAGATTATTTTTTCTTACTCTTTGCACATCCTCATTCCCATAGTTAGTTGTTTTCAGATGTCCCCAGATGTCCTGAGTGCATAAATATTCCATTTCCCTCAACTGCAACTTTAAGTGTGTTAAAGCTGTACAGCTTGTTTCTACTCCCAGTCACAGTAACATTCATTCTAGAGTGAGATTGTGACGACTGAGATTGTGACAAATGCTATCCCCATACGTGTTCTTGCAAGCTCTTTACTGCTTTCTATTCTCTGAACCAACTTTCTTCACTTCATTTTTTTCTTCTTTTGACTTTTCTCTCATCCTTTCTTTCATTTAACTCTCACTCACTAGTTTCTCCCTGTATCTCTTCAATCATTCCTGATTTCCTTGCTTCCTTCTTTCTTGATTTCTACCTTCCATCCATCTCCTGTCTCTCCTTCCTTCCACACCTTCCTCTCTCCTTTATTCCACCCCCCTAAAATGTGTCCCCCACTCCTCACCCCAGTCTAGCTGTTTACCAAGCGTCCACTCTGTCATCTGCACTGTGACTGATGTTGTGCCGACGCCATCCCTCTCCGCAGTGTCACCACTCTGCCTTCAAAATTCAATCATTTAGTGAAACTGCAGTCGTGCACCATCTCTCATCTCCATCATTCTGGCTCTGACTTAGAAGCACCATTGGCATGGCCTACTGACGCCCTGCCTAGATATTAAACAGTTTGGACACTTGAAGCATTTTAACTCTGATGTGTTATGATAGGTTTCACTGGTCTCTTGGGGATGATAGCAGCCACAGACCTATTTTGGGAAGTGGTGGGGGGAAAGTTTCTGCAGAGCCAAACTCAAGCTGAACTAAGCCAGGCTGTGACACCTGAGACTGGATATTTATTATGTCCTGAGCTGCTAAGATATACCATGATTTGTATTGATTTAAAATGGATTTACATTTTATTGGATTACATAAGACATAGAAGCAAGGTTCAGAATTGACTGTAAGTGCACGTCACGATGCATCTTGGTCATGTCATCTGATACACTGTCATAAAAAGCCATTAAGGTCATGGAAATGACTTGCTTTTTTTGTCAAAATTGTCAAAACTGTCTACTAGCTTGTCTACAAGCAAAACAGTAATTGGAAGGGAAATGTCCATCCTGTCCATTCAGAATCCCCTAATGACTGACTAAGGTACAGGCTCTAAATTAATAAACATCTATTAATGTCAAAGGATTTCAATTTAAATCTGTAAGTGGAGCTAAAATTCACTCTCTTCTCTCCTCAGTTTTTTGTTATTTCTATTCCAGGTATACCATATGTCGTCTTTTATTTTCTTTCCCACACTGTGATGTTCAGATTTTTTTTCAGCCAACTTGCCCATGATGCGCTCTCATTTTCTATCCTCAATTTTTACCCTCTGCTTCATTTTTCTCTCTCCAAGGCATGGGCATTTGCACTTGCATTTATACTGTGACTTTTTACATCAGGACACATTAACTTTCAGATCCCTGCTCTGTGATGGGATAAATCTGCAGAGCTAGAAATAATAGTGAAGCTAAAGGTGTTAACAGAAGGAGGCTGAGCAGCACAGTAAACCTGTCCTTCTTCCCACATGGATATATTCAGAATTAAGATATTGCCACTGTCATCATCAGGATCTTTTTAAACCCAATTATACATATTCGCAGGTACATTTTTAAGGGGTCACATAAAATTGGTCTATAATATTGTAATAATTAGAAGTTAGACCTGAATGTAGACACATAAAGTTTTAAGACTGACTCTGAGTGAAATTAAGTGAAATAATATTTTATCTTCCTGAAATACACAGACCAGCTTTTGTCCCTTTAAAGTCAAAGTGTAGGTCTGGGATGTTAGAAATCACTGCTCAGCCTTCTGGAGGTGTCATGGGTCTAATTCAACGAAACATCTGTGAAGGAAGGTGCCAACTTGATAACCCTGGCATGCAAGAGCTCGAGTGTGTGACTTGCACACTCAACACTGTAACATTCAGATAAGGTGCCTGGTGAATGGTGCTGCCTTTATGGTGGTCCTGTGGATTTATTATTGTTTTGTGTGGTGTCCTCTGTAGTCTCCAGCTAGAACATCATTCCTTGGACTCTGAATCTGAATTGGGATTCAGTATGTGCACGCTGATCTTGGATGATTGCACAAAGGATTACAACATTAAATCCTGTGTATCCTATGTATTTGTGGCTTTTCTCTCTTGTCCTTCCTCATATAAAATACATTGTGTAATATATAGTTTCTCATCACAATTATCTAAAGACAGTTCTAGTGTTTAATATATCCATTGTAAATGAACAGTTTGTGTGTTAGTAGATGTGTAAGAGGGACTCTGCAAAGTTATTAGATTGACTGCACAACTCTTAGCTGCTTAAAAATCAGTCTAGGCTCCGTCATTGACAACCTTTTTAACAACAACACAGGGGAAATTTAGCAGGTGCTCATGTCCAGAATGGTACAATATGAGCAGCAGTTCAGCAACAGATTAGCATCGGTTTGGATTCAGCAATTCAAATTGCCAGCAGGCAGCATAAGAGGGGTGTGAGGGCACAAACACAGCCCTGGTGCAGTTGAATAACTAAAAACCTGTGGAATTTGTAGGGTTTAGTAGCTAAATAGTGCAGATGTACGAAGAGGTAGGAAAACTATTCAGCAAGAAATATGCATTCACAATATTCCAAACTTCCAAACTCATCCAATTGATGCAGTCATTATAGTGTCAGTCACAACCTTATTGTGCAATCTATCTTTTTTCACCAGTTTTTACCTCCAACCTATGGAAACCATTAAAATAGGAATTACCTTAAAGATAACATAAAAAAAAACACCTGAAATCCCCCTCTCCTCTTTAATACTACTTCTCTGCATCACTCATATTTTCTTTGATTCCAGCAAAAGCCTTCTTCTGTTCCCATTTTTTCCATCCTCCAGGCCTTCTACCCCTCTCCGAGGTGGTAATATGAGTCACTGAGTCACAGTCAGAATCAGAGACAGATTAGGAGGGAAACTGTGGTATGATCCAGGTGTCAAGAGTGACCTGTGACTGCCAGGTTCAGAAATAGCCTGAATCCACAATACATGTGGCGCACAAAGCCTATGGCGTGATGACACACATGCACACACATCTAGTGAAAAGATAGTATGTCTTTGATAGCAAACACAGAAGTGCCTTCTGCATCCTGCTGGCTGGAACAGATGGCTTTACACATGACATCTTGCTGTGTGTGTGTGTGTGTGTGTTGCACGTTTCCTCTCTTCTGGTCTTTTTTCACTCCTCGCCTTAGTGTGTATTCACTGCAGGCCTGCCACTTTCGACATGACTCATGCTGTGATGTGGAAAGGGGAGGAGGGGGTAATAAAAAGTGACCCCTGATTCTAATCAGATCTGTGGTCCGGTTCAAAAGTTGAAAGGGTTAAAGGTCAGAAGATTATTAAGTGGGGGTCATAAAGTGACAGGTCATTTTATGTTACATATGACACACCATTATAGGGAATATGGATGGTTTGTGTGTGTGTGTGTGTGTTTGCAGTATTTAAAAAGAAGCTATAAATTCAGTTACTTTCTAGTGTGACAGAAAATTTTTGTGAGAGTATTTAGTGTGAAGCTCAGTATGATTTTACTTGAACATCAATCTTATTTCTGAAAGGACTTTACCACTGACAGCATTCATTTGTGTATGTGTGTTGGCAGGCGGGGCACGTTAGTAGGTAAACAAATCAGGGGAGACTCAGGTTTCTCCTTTGTTGTAAATCAGATTGAAAGTGCTTAGTCATTCACACACACACACACACACACACACACACACACACATTCATCACCTGCTCAGTGAATCAGGTGGCAACAAGCTGTTTGTGGACCCAAATCAACAATGATTGGATGTAACATTATTTTTTTTAATGATTATGTGTGTTGGGTGGGCATGTGGGTGCATTGTGTGTTTGCATTTGTGTAGTTGTGAAAGTGAAAGAAAAAGAAATACTCTGAGAATTGTGCATTAGCATGAAATATTTACGAGTCTGTCAGTGTCACAAAAATTAAAAAAAACAAAAACAAAATGAAATAAGTAGCTCCACATCTGTCGTTCACAACACGTGTCATCTCTCATCAATCTTTCTTGGTCTCTCCCTCACCTCACTTCACAGTCTGCGTGATGCTGTCAGTCGCGTTGTTGTCAAGGTCCTTGTCATCTTTTACTTTTTATTATTGTCTTCCTTCTAAGTTGGACAAACTTTTGAACTGAATGATCAGTTGGCCTTAGAAAAACCTTTTTTTGATGGCACATTTGTACAGACACACAGACACACACACATGCACAACACGCAGTTAGGCTAACACAAAGCACAAAGGTTTGTATAAGCTCTGTTTTATACCTGCCTAAAAACTTGAATCAAATCAATGATGAAACACAACAGCAAGATTGAAATAAAAGGGTGGAAGTTAAGGTTCAGAGGGCGGAGAGGTAATAAAAATGCAAGAAAAGACGGGGTTTAGTCCTTGTGAGATAACTAGATGAGAAGGAAAATGATAACAGAAGAAAATGTTTGAATACCAAAGAAAATAAAAGGAGAACATTCATAGCAAGGTGGCATACTTGATCCCACCTCCTAACATCTTTATTTTAAACCAGCAATTGCTCTTGAAATATATTGGTAACCGTCAGAATATAGACAATCCCTGTACAGCTATTTACTTAGAAAAGGTCTTAAACACTTGAAAGCTGTATGATTCACTGTGCTTTAATTTCCAAATGTATCAGCTTTCAGATATGAGTCATAAAGTGCATCCAGAAAGTATTCACAGTGCTTTACTTTTTCCACATTTTGTTGTGTTAAAGCCTTATTCCAAAATGGAATCAATTCATTTTTGTCATTTACACACAATGCATGGGGTATTGTGTGTAAATGGCAAAGTGAAAAAAGTTTTTTTGAGATTTTTGCTAATTTATTGAAAATAAAAAAACTAAGAAATCACATGTACATAAGTATTCACAGCCTTTGCTCAATACTTTGTTGATGCACCTTTAGCTGAAACTACAGCGTCAAGTCTTTATGAATATGATGCCACAAGCTTGGAACATCTATCTTTGGACAGTTTCGCCCATTCCTCTTTGCAGCACCTCTCAAGCTCCATCAGGTTGGATGGGCAGCGTCGGTGCACAGCCATTTTCAGATCTCTCCAGAGATGTTCAATCATATTCAAGTCTGGGCTCTGGCTTGGCCACTCAAGGACATTCCCAGAGTTGTCCTGAAGACACTCCTTTGATATCTTGGCTGTGTGCTTCGGGTCGTTGTCCTGCTGAAAGATGAACCGTCGCCTCAGTCTGAGGTCAAGAGCGCTCTGGAGCAGGTTTTCATCCAGGATGTCTCTGTACATTGCTGCATTCATCTTTTCCTCTATCCTGACTAGTCTCCCAGTTCCTGCCGCTGAAAAACATCCCCACAGCATGATGCTGCCACCACCATACTTCACTGTAGGGGTGGTGTTGGCCTGGTGATGAGCGGTGCCTTGTTTTCTCCAAACATGAAGCCTGGCTTTGACACCAAAGAGTTCAATCTTTGTCAGACCAGAGAATTGTGTTTCTCATGGTCTGAGGGTCCTTCAGGTGCATTTAGGCAAACTCCAGGTGGGCTGCCATGTGCTTTTTACTAAGGAGTGGCTTTCATCTGGCCACTCTACCACACAGGCCTGATTGGTGGATTGCTGCAGAGATGGTTGTCCTTCTGGAAGGTTCTCCTCTCTCCACAGAGGAATGCTGTAGCTCTGACAGAGTTCCATTTACGGATGATGGAGGCCACTGTGCTCATTGGGACCTTCAAGGCAGCAGATATTGTTCTGTACCCTTCCCCAGATTTGTGCCTCGAGACAATCCTGTCTCGGAGGTCTACAGACATTTCCTTTGACTTCATGCTTGGTTTGTGCTCTGACATGCACTGTCAAGTGTGGGACCTTATATAGACAGGTGTGTGCCTTTCCAAATCATGTCCAATCAACTGAATTTACCACAGGTGGACTAAAATTAAGCTTTAGGAACATCTCAAGGATGATCAGTGGCAAAGGCTGTGAATACTTATGTACATTTGATTTCTTAGTTTTTTATTTTTAATAAATTTGCAGGTTTTTTCATGTTGTCATTATGGGGTATTGTGTAGAATTTTGAGGACAAAAATGAATGTATTCCATTTTGAAATAAGGCTGTAACATAACAAAATGTGGAAAGAGTGAAGAGCTGTGAATACTTTCTGGATGCACTCTAGGTGCTGAAGCATTTAAGCACTTGTAGTTGTTTGCTGATGAAGAGCTGTCCATGGTGCTGATCTTCCTCTGCACTAGTACATTTCTGGCTTAGATTTGAACACTCCACGCTATTCAATACACAAAGGTTGATGCTACAAGTCACATTAAAGTCTGAGATGTGTAAATGTTGAAAAATCTTATTGAATATGTATGACAGTTCCGCAACACGGAGCTATTTCCCCTACCTTTGGATTACAGTAGCAAAGGGAAACACTGTTACAAAGTTCAACTAGAGTTCAAACAGGCTTGACTTCTCGCTCCAAGCAAAATCCATGTCAAAAAGCGCCAGAGGTTTCTTCAGGGGGTTCAGACAAGAGCGATGCTGTTAAAATCCCAGCTTTATTTAGTTACGTTCTTTTCAGCTGCAATCTCACCTCTTTACTCTGAGCTACTGTGCCCTAATAGAATCAGTAGAGGTCTGTGGCAGTATTGCTTCCCAGAAGTGTGTTTGAGCATGTGAGTTTTTGTTCATGCAGGCATTTGTGTGCATCTGTGTGTTTGTACCTTCCCTCCACAACTCTGCTTGGTGTTAGTGCTGCGGTAATGAGACCCCACTTCCCATTCAGCTATGCCCAGTTAAATAAAGGGGTAGGCAACTAGTTATCATCTACTTGCATGACTGAATGCCACAAATAGTGGCAACATGCTGTCACTTAGCCCTGCATGCTTTGAATTGTACCTCTGAGGGCTCCATAAATCACAGCTTACCCATCATTTGTAGCAATGATGAATAGATTATAGAAAGAACATTAAAGAAGAACAGGGCGGTCGTGAACCTGGCGTAGGAAAGAAAGTAAGGGGGGGTGGGCTGTAAGGGGGGGTGCATTTAGAGCAAGAGCATGAATGAGAGTAAAAAAGAGCATCCAGTCAGATAACAAAGGGCTATGAATAACAAAGGGTTGAGAGAAAAGTGAGAGGAGAGGTGAAAAGAGTTCATTATTTGTTGAAAGTAGCAAGCGAGTGTGGAGATGAAAAGCAGGAACAGTGAGAGTGGTCTGTGTAGGATGAAAAGATGCTTTGGCTTCTTCTGTCTTTAGGCTATGTGTCAATCAAACCTATGTGTCATTCATCCCGCCCACACTTCTTTTCTACGAGATGAGAAAGACTTCCTGCTGGGCACGCCCTGTGTAGGTGAAGGTGAATCACTTAGTTGATAACAGAAATCCTTTGCTGTGTTGTCTCTCTGTGTGCAAATCCAGGTGATGAGAAAATATTTAAGAAAAAGGAAGAGCAACCAAAGGGGAAGGAGGGGAAGGAGAGCAAATAAAGAGGGACTTTAGTCATATATACAGAAGGTAATGGAGAGAAATTAACACATGACACTCACACACAGTAGAGAGAGTATAAACAAACATTCAAATGCACCATATCATAAGGGGGAACCACACACAGCCTCAGAACTCAACACACATTACCTCTCCCTGGCCTGGATGCAGGGGGTGGTTACAGTTTTCAAAAATGGGTGCATGTGGGGCAGAGTGGAGTGTGTGTGTGTGTGCTCTTAAAAGTAGATTTAAGCTGTTTCTCTGTAATAGGAAATCTCTGTCCTGGGAAACATTTGCAGTAGGAGCCTGTCAGTGGTGTGTCTACATGTGTGTCTTTGTGTGTACTTTGTAGGACCAGGGTGACCAATTAGAGACCATCCGTGAAACTGTTTGGAGAGTTTGCAATGCAGCAACCTATTTACTCTCGCACAAATCTGTCTGTACACATAGCTTCATATGATTGGGATCCTCTTGGGATGTTTGTGGGTCTGTGCGTGTGTCTTAGACTGTATTCATTTTGCCAAGGCTTTTATCTCTCTCTTTGGCATCCCATTTTTCTTTTTATTCCTTTATACATTTTTTCTCTCAATCTCTGGGTCTTTTTCTCTTTCTCTCTCTTTGCTCAGATATTGGTGCTGTGTTTTATACTTCTATCTGCTATCTGAGCTTTGTTAAAGTAGTTTATTAATGATACATATACAGTAACAGTCAAAAGTTTGGACACACTTTCCCATTCACTTCAATGGGAAAGTTTGTCCAAACTTTTGACTGGTACTGTATGACATACCAAACTAAAAGCTACCAGCTTACATGTATTCACAAGAAAAAAACCTTCTGTCCATTTCTTAAATAACTGTGTCGGCATGATGGAGCGCTACAACATTAGTTCATTACAATAAAACTGGTGCTTTATTGGTATTCATAAGCTAGAAAGCTAATGAATCCTTGGTGTGAGGGTGTTTTGTGGAAATTGACTTGGCTAACAGGTTAGTTGACAAGCTACTTAGCCTTATGAAGCTGTAATTTTAAGCTAGATAATTACGGTGGAATGTAGAGACGGAGGAGGGACAAGAAAAAGACATTGTGTGTGCGTGTATGTGTGTGTGTAAGGGTTCAACAGACGCAGTATGATTAGACTGCAGTTCCTGCTAGCTGTTTATCCCCATTACTGCTGCCAAGGAGCTTACCAGCTAAATTGGGCAAATTCTGGTCCCCTAAACAAATTACTCGCTCTATTTGAGGAGGGAAATCAAATTAAGAAATTAGCACAGATCCAGCACTGTACCCAGCCAGTAATACTATTAGTTCTTAGTTTAGATTTTGTCGTTATTCCATCAACTAAACTTAGTGATACTGTTTTGATGCAGATGCATATGGATTACCTCTACCTTGCAAACTGTAAGCATACTCTAAAGTTTTGATTAAATAGCAAAATGCATTTGTAAGAACTCAACTTGTTGTTTAACATAAAGTCTCCAACTTTTTGTTATCTAGCGAATGTTCTCCTGGTCCACCTCAAAGGCTAATTGTTTTGGAAATCCTGCATCACTAATGCAGGAGCGATGCAGGTCCTTACAATGCTTCTGCAACTCTAGAGCACTGAGCGACTGCTCTAATTTCAAAGAAGGTCCTCAAGACACATTTAATGCTTATTATAATGAGTTTAAAGCTTACAAATTGAAAATGGTCCAATCAGATATGCAATAAATACTTGTCTTTGATTCAGGTGTTACAGTCTGATTACATGGATTTCTCATTTCACTTACTATTAATCCCATTGCAAACCTTGATACAGATCCCTAATGCACAAATAAAGTGTGGTTACATACATGCCTCCTTTTGGCTCTGGCATTTGGCTGTTCCACACATTACTGCAGACCTTTGAAGAAGAGAAGCGAGAAAGTAATAAGGAATAAAAGAGTGAAGGGAGGGGTAGAATAGAGACTGCAGGAAAGAAGAAAACATTAAAAAGAAGAGTGGTTAAGATGGAAGAGTGTGAGGGGAAGAAAAAAAAGAGCAGTAGGAAACAAAATAAGGTGACGCAACAAATTAAATTATTAGATCACAGTGCGAGAAAAAAGAATAGTAACCGAGAGTGAGAGAAGAGAAATCACCAGCCATACGTCATCCACTTCTCTGTCTTCCCATTCTTTTCTTTTCCTTACCCCACTTACATTTAAACTACCATCTCTACCCATCTCTCTTCTTCCTGTCGTCCTCCCTGTTTCTCCCAATGCACTCTCACCTGAGCAAGATTAATCGTTCCAGTCGAATCAAATTACCTCCCAGCCCAACTCCAAACTCCCCCCACACACACACACACACACACACACACAGGGAGATAGAGAGAGAGAGAAAAAGGGAGGAAGAGACCGAGATTGAGGATGTGGGGGGGCTGAGGGAGTTGAATGCATGGATGGTCTGCTCATTAAACTCATCACATTATTTTAGCCGTGTGCTTTATTACACTTAACTGGGACAGTAGGCACTCAGTCAAACACACTCACACACATTCACACATATTTCTGTACACACATCTACCCTGAGCTGCAGCTTTGCTGTAATGTGTTTATGACGTAACATGTTTAATTTGAGGAAGAGGATGATTCATGGCCCCTGATAACAATGCTTCATCATCCCACGGCACCTATGGCATAAAGAGGGGGTGTGCAGGGCAGGAAAACTGTTGTTAATGGGATGCTAATCATCTCATAACCTGGAAAATGGGCTAACAGGCACAACCCCTCATGCAAATGTGTTTACGTGTGCATGTTTATTAATGTTTATGTGCATTTCTGTTGCGCGTGAGTGCATGGTGGTGTGGTGTCCACATTTGCGTGCGTGTTTTTCTTTCTGTGTGTGTGTGAGGGTGAATATTGATCAATCGCTATGTGCTCCATCACCCTGCCAAGCATAATAAGGAAGAACGGGACACTAAGCAGGTGCTCTCACTCTGCTGACTTATAAAACATATTCAGTGGAGTAAACACCTCAATCACTGCAAGGGGCCAGGCTTGGTGAATTAATAAAATTTACATGCTCTAGTGATAATACATTCTTAGTTTTTATGGAGACTCGTTTTATTCCCCAACCCACCTGAATAAGAAATGTGAAGGTCAGTTTC
Source organism: Nannoperca obscura (assembly GCA_036024295.1). NCBI lineage: Eukaryota > Metazoa > Chordata > Actinopteri > Centrarchiformes > Percichthyidae > Nannoperca > Nannoperca obscura. The sequence continues at coordinate 11,930 of JAVQJL010083906.1, forward strand.
ATACCCAAAACATACTTGCATTTATTCTGGTGCAGTTGGTGTATACTGTAATTTTGAGTGCTGCTGAAAGCACTAGACTTCTGAAGTGATCATCAACACACACATGATTCTGATAAGCGGTCAATCATTGATCTTTATACAGCACTGACTTACAGGCAGGTTAAGACAGATACTCATTTTGCTGCAAACACCGCTGGACCACAACCTTATTTTCAATAATGCTACATGCTGTAAGTAAATATTAAATAAAAATGAATACATTAACAAATTGATCAGTGATGCTATCAGGCCAACGGTCCTGTGCTTATGCATGTGTATGTGTGAAGGAGTGTGTTCTCTATCTGTCCATGTGAGTCTGTTACCATTCGCTGTGTCTGTCTAAGCCTTTCAATCTTGTTCTCAAACTCTCCCAGGAGGCACGAGCTGCTGTCTGCAGGTCGACGCCGGTCAGGGCTCAGGGTGTTAAGGTGTGAGCGTGTGTGCATGTGGTTAATTTAAATAAGATGGTTAAGGGTTTGATATCTACTGCCCACTGTGTGAACTGTGCTCCTCTGTTCATCTGAGAAAAAGGCATACCTCTCTACCACCCCTGTTTTTCTTACTCTCTCTGCTGTCCAAGTTGTTTTATCTGTCTCATCAATTTAGTCATTTCTCCTTTTCCATTCTACCCCAGCCTTTTCTTCCACTTTTATCTGTCAGAATTCATTTTTAATTCACTTTTACAACTGTCATTGTTTCGGTTTACCCTTCCTTTGCAGCCTCTTTTCCTTGTTCTACTCCCTGCAACACAAACATGTTTCTCTCTAACTCCCTGTCTGTATTCCACCTCTGACATGACTGTCCATCATCCATAACCCTGTCAATCAATCGTGGGTAATATAGTTTTATGACATGTGTCCCTGTGTCATTGGCCACTGATAGACAGGGCTACAACCTCCATGGGCACTTTGTAAAATGAACAGGTCCCTCAGGATGGAAATAGTTAAAAATGTATTAATCAGATAGATGAAGGTATTGGCTGCTGTAATCTCTTCCAGTGCACAGATCCAGTACAGTAGGTGCTGAAAGATGCACTGTTCATGTTGTATATGGAGGGATAGTTAGAAGGTGTCTGTGGATTAAATCCTGTTGGGGTGTGGGACACCTAACATATTCTAGGTAAAAATTATGGTAAACCTAAAACAGAGCAAACAAAGGGATGAATATAAAAAAGGATGGCCCTATATTACATCTTTCTGTCTCATTCAGTTTCTTCCTGTCAGTGTAGTTTGTATGTGCTCAGTACATGTTATAAACAACATTAACACTGGTTTATTACAACATGAGTGATAAGATTGGATTGTACTCCATCTATCCATCTATCCTCCATCACTTTTCTGCTGCTTATCCTGGCCAAGGTAGTCCAGACTTCCCTGTCCCCGGAAATATTGTCCAGCTCATTGTGGAGATCCCGAGCCAGAGGAGAAACATCTCTCCAGCATGTTGTGGATCTACCCAAGGGTCTCCTACCTCCAGATGCTAAGGAGCAGCAGCTCTACTCTGAGTTCCCTCCAGAAGTCTGAGCTTGTTACACTGTCTCTAAAAGTGAGCCCTGCCACCCTACAAAGGAAACTCATTTCAGCAGCTTGTATCCATGATCTCATTCTTTAGGTGTCCCCAAGCTCGTGGCCCTAGGTGAGGGTTGGAACATACACTGGTAAATCATAAGTTTGGCCTTCTGGCTCTGCTGCTGCTTTACCAACAAGGTCCAGTACAATGCCTGCATTACTGGAGACGCTGTACTGATCTTCCTGTTGATCTCATTCTCGGTTTTACCCGAGACCCCAATATATTTGAGCTCCTTGGTTCTTGGGGCAGCAACTCAGTCCCAACCTGGTAAGATTATACTTACCAAATTAATTAATTGTGAACTGGTAACGTGGCAAAATCGCTAAAAAGAAGTCTAATGGGGAAGGAAACACAAGCAGTCAGATGATAACACACATTTTAAACAAACCCAGGTTAGGCAAACTTGCACTTAGCTTCAACTTTGATGTAACTAGTTTCTGGCAATGATTATTACCAACATTTCAGTTGTTATTTTTTGTTTTACTTCCAAGTAAAGTGATTTAGATAATCTGGCTAAACTGTTGACTTTTATTAATCTGCCTCTTACTTGCCCTGTTGGAAAGGATGGCCAAACAAAACCCTGTCTTAGGTATTATGTTTATGTTCTACTAATTATACTAACAATAAATATGATTTGAGAGAAATGTAATGCCACCTTAACTACGTTTTTATCAACTAAAGGGGCAAACATTTCTAATGAATGTATCTGCCAAGTTCCAAATTGTTTATCCGTGTTTCATTTGTTTGTTATGTTTAGACGTTAAGAACGCTTGGTTAAGGTTGGGCAATGATTGTTATATTGGTTACATATAGATAAAGTCAAAACTGAATTTATGCGTGACGTGTTTAATTTATAATAATGTAATCCAAACCTTTAAGTAACCTTAACCAAGGTGTCTTTTGTTGGCTTAACACTGGGAGACACAGGATTTGTACCCTGATCCCTGGTGTCAAAGTCCTGTGTTTAGAAAACCTGATAACCTCCCCAACACGCTTTCAGTGACTTGCATGTAGTATAAAAATGTAGCACTGTTTTTGAAAAAACATTGGTAATGATCATTATACTGGCAGCAGTGACATTTTCAAAATGTATTTAATAAAAAATTGGCATATACAAAGAGCGATTAGTCCATCAACAGAAAATGTATTGGAAATTAACTAATAAATGAAAAAATACCAAGCTTAATTCCAGCTTTTAAAATGTGAAAATGTACTGCTTTAATCTGGTTTATGTTACTGTAAATTTAATATCTAGGGTTTATGACTGTTGGATGAACAAAAGCACAATAAAAAGGCCTTGTAATGGACATCTAGCCCTATTTTATGACATTTTACAGACAAACAATAAATCAGTTAATCAAGAAAATAATTTATGATTTATTTTCAGCTCTACATATACATGTAGTTTCTAGAAGACAGGGTTGGAAAATAAGATTTAAGTTGTAATAAACCAAATCTCTTTTAAATAGTTTAAATTTTTTTTTGGACCACTGCACCTGCAGTTTGTGCACATACGATTTGATATGCTAATTGTCATAGCTGTTTTTATAATGGGCAAATGCTGGTAATTTGCATTCACTTTTATATGACTCACCATTGTAACACAGTTTGCTACTGCTATTAAGTTGCAAGTGGCATACACAAGAATTAAAATGCTTTACCATCATGTCTTTATTTTGCATATCTACAGATCAAAATATGTCTGCTGTTTATTAAATTTTTTGCCATTTATTTTTTAAGCCATGTGTTTTGTTTTTATTTCATCACCATGCAGGCTTTTATTGCTTTTGACTCTAACACAGCACATTTGTGTTAGAGTAGTAACACAGAAAATAAAATATTTTAAGTGTCTTTTAAGTGTTTTTTAACTGTTAAACTGCATAATACCTATGAAATGGGATGTAATTTGCAGAAAAGAGATGCGAATTACACTAGATTTCCTAAAAGTCAGAGCTGAATATGCATAGCATCCTAGCTTTATTATCATAACATGATGATTGCTTCTTGCACATACAACTGTTAGTCTAATTCATGTATGACTGAATGGATGGTTTATGTAAACTAGCTCCTGAATAATTCATGCTATAGATGCCTGTCAAAGGCTAAATTTCCTGCTGTGTGTTCGTTTGTATTAATGTGCATGCATGAGTACGTGTGTGTGGTTTTGTGTAAGCTCGGTAAGTGTGTGTTCCACTTCGTAAACGTGTCTGTGCGTGCTTGGGTAAGTGCATGATTGACTAATGCATGTGTGTCTGTCGTCAAATTATTGTCATCAGCTCAGGATAGTCATTTGGGCTTGACCCCACGTAATAGGGTTTGACAGCCAGTGGCTAAGACAATAATTACAAACACACAGACAGCCTGTATCAAAGCCTGCTGACTAGAATAAAAATTATTTTAGAGATGTTGTTACTAAAGAGAAGCAATTATCTGCACACAATACTAGACTGAAAAAACTGGGGATAGCAGCAAAACTTCTACTGCAAAGGGGAAATACTGTCCTTTGGTAGGTAGGAACATTGTTGCTGCTATTAAAGGACTGAGCTGAATATTAATAATACAGGTTCAAGGTGTGACTTGGTTTTTGCATTCCCCTTCTTCCCTCCAATCCCTTATTGCATTTTGGATACTGTAATGAGTCATCTTCTCCCTCTATTCCCCTTCATTCTCCTTCACCCCCTTTCTTCTCTTCTTGTCTCTTCTCTTGTCTTCTCCTCTCTTCTTTCCTCACCTCACCTCTCTCAGTAGATGTCACTGCAGTTCCACCGCCAGCCAGGGGAGCGGATTGCAATGCATCGTGGGACACAGACACCTGCAGGTGACGATAGCAGTGACGAAAGGGACTGTAGGGGAGGGGAGAGGTGTGGAAAAGATATAACGAGGGGAGGAAGAAGACAGATAAAGGGAGAAGGGAGGGGAACATACAGGTAGCTCTGGCCAGTGCCAAAATACAAAACAGAAATCTTTCACATGCATCACATGCACATCCCAGCCTAAAACATGTGCTTGTAAACACATTATACACTAGGACACAGGTACATGCCAAAACTATTAAGAAGAATGGCCCTTAAACAAACACACACACACACACACACACACACACACACAGACATTCATTCCAGAGATGCAATTAACTGTCATGCCCCCATCTCCTATCAGTTAGTAATGAAGAGATAAAGTGTTGCATCAGGGGAAATGTGAGTGAAGATAGAGGTGTTGTTGACTTGTCTCTGTCAAACAGATAGCAATCTGCCAGCTCTCCAGTGTTCCACCACTTCCCCTGATTGGAGCCCAGTGTAATTACTTTATTCAGTATGGGAAATGAAAAATATCACTGATCATCTAGTGACATTTCAAGTAATGTTTTACTTTGCTCAATAAGTAGAACTTGATGTTTCTTTGGCAGGTTGGTTGTAGGTTCAAAGGTATTGACACCATCACATTTGTTTGTTCTCATCAACTTAACTCATCGAAAGAGAATATCCCTTTGATTTTTGTCTTTGCTTTTATCTTAGTTTAAGTTGTTTTGATTACATTAAGATGCTGATGTATTTTATAAGCTGTAGATTATTTAACCCCATGTGACTGGACCCAGGGTTCCTTGAGCAGATCCTAATCTTAAAAATACAAATGAGATCCAACCTTTGCTACCAGGACTAATTACAGTTCTCACTATTTGTGTCGCTATTTAGCAGAATTTCGGGAGCAGGAACACACCACCATTACGTTAACCACGTCACCACGTCATTAAGCCATTTCCGCATGAATACCATACGTAACCATCCCTTGTTTGACTCTCGCTTACCGCGCATGGCAGCTGCTAGCACCGGCTGGGACGCCTGGCACCGGGATGCCAGGAACCTCGGTCGTCCACGTCCCACAACCTCAACAGCTAGCATTAGCTGGGGCGTCTGGCACCAGGATGCCAGGGGCCCCAGCTACCAACCTCCAGCAACCACAGCAGCTAGCACCGGGTCGGACCGGTGGAAGGACCGGGACGCCCGGCACCGGGTAACCGGCGCCCTCGGCCGTCAACCGACCACAGCCGTCCACCAGCCACAGCTGCTAGCATCGGCATAATGCCGCTCCGTCAGTCGTTTTTTGGGGGGGTTTTACTATGCCACCTCAGCCTCTCACTTCATTCAAATCATGGGCCGCGGGTCCTCGCAAGCATACCACCGTTACATTCGGTCAGATCCCAAAGATCTTAAATCGGCTCAATCTCTTCTCCAGTATGGGAGGCTTTTTGGGGGTTCGTCTTACCCGGGTGCCACGGCGGACTTCCCCACAAAGCTTCCCCAAACCATCACCACAACTTTTACATTTGA
>JAVQJL010083918.1:0-28439 GCA_036024295.1 Nannoperca obscura
TTATTTATTCAAAAAAACAAAATAAATATAATAAACGGAGGCCACCCCCCCCCCCCCCCCCCCCTTTAAACAGCACCTGCATCTATTCAGCCAAGGAGGAAGTGAATAGGTGCTAATAAAGCGAGGCCACGTAAAGTCTCACAGCTCATTATTTCAGTTACTTACTGTTGTGTTTTGGTTATGTAAAGGTGAGGTGTCATGTGAACAATGTGAGAAAGGAAGACACACTTGAGCACAAAACCCCAGACCATCTAAGCCGTACTGCTGCACTATGAAGAAATGCTGTAGTGCAGTACAGCTGTTTACAGTCTTTCCACCACTGTTAGCATTGTATTATAAACTGTTTAAACCTTCACTAATATAGAGACTGTAAAGCATTGCTGGAGCAGAGTTTGACTGCAAACATGTTGGAATGTTTAACTAACTGAAGCAAAAAGTAAGCCAACCTTGAATAAAGCAACTTTATAATGAAATATGACATTCTTAATCAATAAATATTTAAGGAGGTCCCTCCAGCTTTGGCCTAATGAATAATTAAATCACTTTACATAAATTCATAATGATGTAATGACAATAGAGGACATAACACAAACACTGACTGTATTTGTTTATGAGGTGTAACATATTGATCTCATACTGCTGCATGTTTGAATAAAAAAAGCATATGCAGCAATGGACAGCTTACAACCACAGTCAGTGGGGAATTGTCTGTTGAATGACAGTAAAGCTGAATTTTAACCATGTTAATTACGCCTAACAAAAAAAAAAAGATGGCATTTCAGAGGAGCTCACCAAATGTCCAACATGGAAATGTATTTATATTTATTTGTAGCACTCCGGACAAAACGTAGTATTATGATGCTTGGAGATAATTGTTTTACATAAACTTCATGACATTTGGTCAGGATTTTTACAAATGTCATACTGAGATAATGAAAAAACTGTATCTTTTTGTCCCTTGTTATTTTACATTTGCCAAATTTACATGATAATACTCTCATATCTGATTTGCTTATGCTTGAAAGCAGCCCATAAGACCTTAAGGAGTCATGGTTTGTGATTCTGGAATTGCTAAGACAGTTTCTAGTTGAGACCTGAAAAGCATGTTTGATCTGGCCCAGCACCTGATAGTGTTTATAGAATTCTTTGACATGGCACATGCCCCAAACGCAAAGGCAAGTGATGACAAGATCGGACTTTCTTTTATAAAATAAGACAAAGATGAACATTGAACACGGTTCTCAGGTTCAGTGTTTACCAGTTTTACTCGCCAATTACAGCAGCTCAGCAATAAGAAAACATTCCAGCTTTTCTTTGATGATTCCCACAATATTTAATCCTGTCCTATAGTGTTTAGTATGACAGTTGTGGAGAGAGAAGTGTCAGCATGGATCATTTGTGGCAGGAAGGTTTGAATATGATTTTGACAGCCTCTCTTCAAACCCAGCAAGAACAAAATACTGAAGTTCAAATGCAGTTTTGAACCAAAACAGTGGCACTTAAAATGCGTGGCATACAGTACCTGCACTGTGCCAGTGTTATGGTGAGGCACTTTTTGATGCAACTTCAATCCATGAAAAGTTGAGCGAAGGAGGAAAGCAGAGTTCCAATTTATTTGTTTTTGTTGCAGACTGAGATCTGCACTGAGTTGTCCCTCTCTAAAAAAACTAGTCTGAAGAGCAAAATACTGCTGTAATAATAACTTAACATTAATGAAAATGTATGTACGAATGTAAAAATGATGTCGGACAGGATTTTGTCTTATGGTACTTTATGGATCAGAATTGCTATTCCATAAGTACTGTAAGACAAGCTTCTGAACCCTTTCTGATCTGATCAACGCCAGAACCACAGCGAAAATGTCAGCGTCCACATCCAACAACTGGTGTTTAGGGGTCAGTAGAGCAACATCATTTAGTTAACCAATTATCAACTTCTTTGAAATTTCAACAAAGCTTGAAGTGACGTAGAGGGTATTCACTAATAATTTCTCTTGCGGTCATACATTGATTTAATGCCATTAAATCATGCCATATAGCATGTTTGACAACAAGATGTAACTCTGAAAGCCTTTTGAATTATTGACCTTTTTCTATTCTATATTAGCTTGTAAAAACAACAAAAGCAGTTATCATTTTTAGAAAACTAGGCAGCTATTTTCTAGGCAGGTTTTTGATACCAGCTACAGAGAGATGATTCAGCATGGTGGGTAGAAAAGTGCCCCATTTGTTGCCATCCAACATGTATGACTTCACATATATCAGCAATTTGATCAATATGCAAAGGACTTTAAATCAAAGTCCTGCATGCTATTTGTAGCATAATGAGATAATAAAGTTTACATCAGATATCCATTAGGGGTAATTGTGATCAAGAGTAGAGAAATATAAACAGTTTTGAACATTTTCAAATATTGAATTTTGATTTAATGAAATGTACAAATGCAATTTTTATGCAGTGATGGTAGGCTGACGTATGACAATTAAATAGGCTGACAACCTCTAAATAGACTGTACAGATCTCAGCTTTTTTAAAGAGCAGGCATTAGCGTCTTATTTTACTGACTGCTTAAACACTTGGACGAGTCAGGTGACATGTGCAGAGGACACAAACTGCGACACTGCAATCTTTCCACTCCTACATAAATCACTGCAAGACAGAGTGGGGTAGGAGAGCCATGAAGGACAGGCTAATGGAGCAAGGAGCCCAACCATGTCATCTCTGAGACAGGTTTACAAGGCTTCTAGTATACAAACTTTAAATTTTTTTTAACACACTTTCTGGAACTTACTGGCAAACACACTTGGACAATGAACTGGAAACAAGCTTTATGAGCTCCAAACATGTATTGTTGTCATTGAGGATATACACTGAAAATGGACATGTGTCTGCAGTTCTGGCCCAGAAAATATGTTAGCATCCTTGGAAAGACAACACCGTTCCTCTCATTGTGTCCTCAAAATGATTCTCCCGTTCACTGCAGAAGAAGGATTTCCACTTTGCCCGTATAAGTACTGATGATTTTTCATTTTCATTTACTTTTATATTCCATCACTGCTGGTAAGAGTATTTTTATGTTGTTATATTTGTATGGTTATGTAAGTAAGGGATCTACTTTTTCCACCACTTAAACTCAAGGTCCACTTACTTGCTTTCGATTATATCACATATTCTTCATACATTTCTTTTTTTCATTTTTTCTTCCCAGGTGTTACACAATTACGGATCACACTTAATGCAAATGAGTGTCATGTATAATCATATACTGTATCAAATAGGATGAACATATAAGAAACCAAATCCTGCCCATTATTAAAGGTGGTAAAGGTTTCCTATATAACGCATTTTTAATAGCAACAAATAGAAGAACATTACCCTTTTCCCCACATTCAGGATGAACCAGTGCTTTTATTTTCAAAGTCAGTTGCTAACAAGATAAACAACGCTTCACTCCTGAGTATTGATTCCTCCGTGTCACAAACAGATGCTCCGTCATTGGCTGTGACTCACAATCATATTAAGTTGACAACAAGGGTGAAGGCCACGTTATAACTGAGTGACAGCTTGGCTCCTCGAGATACAAATGAGTTCACATGTCTTTACCTTCCTCTTCCTCCCTTCGCGGCGCACACACCCAGAGCTACACATTCCTAACAGCTGTTGCAAATCATTGCAGTGTTAGTTAATAATATAAGATGTATTAAGGAAACATGCATATCCCATAATGTGTTGATTTTAATTCTATAAGTCTTCTGTTTGTGCAAATGCGATTTTCCATTGTTGTGTCTATTAAGTGTTATAATTTGAAGCTGCATGACAATGTGCAGACTGTCTGGTCCAGATTTCCACTCTTGTTCCGCCTGTTGTTTCTGTGCTCTCCAAACAGATGCTCCATCAAATCTCTTTATACTTGGCTGAGCAATGGGAGTTATTCACTGTCACTCCGTGGCCCCCATTCAAAGACGCCTAATGTATAAGCTCTCATTTACTGTGATAGCTTTCGTGAGTGTGTGTAACGTGTGTGCCTGCTTGCTTGTGAACATATGCCAGTGGTCTCTTTTATTGCATCTTGGTGCAATCTATTTACTTTGAAATTCGTTGGAAATTGCCTGACAATAAACCAGTAATATGTCTATGTTTATTCTCATCTGGTCTTTATCCAAAAATGACAGCGCTGCAAAAGATTAACCTCATAAAAAGTCTCCTGCGACCTCTGTTACATTTTCCCAAATGTCCTCTTATCGAGTTATTTTCATATTGTTGTACTTCAGCCAGTCATTAGGATTTTGCTATCAGGGTGGGCTTTGCGGATCAATACCCATCTCTGTATAAGACAGGCCAAGAGCTGTATGAAATATGAACGCCAGGGGTGGGTTGTTTGGCTTTTACTAATAAGGCTCTTCTATATTGCATAGCATCTGAGTGTCATCTGATAACTCGTAACAGGCTCTGTGCCCAGAAGAATCATACAAATATGAAAACAACAAAACAGGAGGGTCACGACCCCTGCTCAAGATCCCCCATCCCACCTGATATAGACATTAGCCTATGGGCCAGGGGTTTTCAAAGTCCGACACCATGGGCCCCCCTCATACAAAGTCGAGGCAACTGCGCTCCCCACCCTGCTTGTAAACAGGAAGTATAATGTTACCATGGAATCAGTGAGTACAGCTTCAGCCCTGTTTTGTAGCCCATATTTGTTTACATTTTAAAAAGTATGCCAAATTAGTTATCAGCAGTTCCTGTTTGCATTGTATCCACGGATGTACAGACAACTATCACTGAATTATTTTCATATTGAAAAAAACTTGATGATTCTCAGGCAAGTTCTGGAGCATCTTTATTCTAAGATTTCTCAGCTAATTTAGGGATGTTAATTTGGGGTGGACATCGGAGATTCTGGACATTTTGGAAGTGCACCGAAAAAGCAATGATAATGTCCATAAATTTATAGTAATTTGAGACCACCATCAATACCATTAAATGGCCAAAACCCTCCACAATATGAATCTAAGTGATAATATAAAGAGTTGGTGTGTAAATGCAAACGGTGTAGTCTTCTGTGCAGCACAGCACAGCGCAGTGTTTCTCTTGACTTTGTCCGTACTCACGACACAGTCTGTCTTAAGCACATCTGTCTTTACTCCCACTGTAAAGCTGACCTCATCTCCACACACACAAACCCACGCACACACACACACCCACCCTCCCCCTAGCACAGGCCCCGTAGACACTTTTGGAGCATGTGGATGGAGGAGGGGTAAATAAATCAAAATCAACAACAGGCATCTGTTTGAGGATCCAGGATGCAGCCCCAAAGCAGGCACAATGAAGGTCAGTTGGGGAAAAAAAGGGAACACAATATTGTTTTTCAGGCAGCAACAAATGGGACCAATTTTTGGCCATGTTTTTTTGTCTTGTTCCACATAAATCACACTAATAAGAATTAGGCTTAATCACCAAGGATACAGATAAGAAAATGGCTGAGATGTTGCACTCTGTTGTCAAGGAAACTAGTCAAAATTGGCCTGGTGGCCTTGGACGCTCGCAGTAAACTGCAGACTAAAACCATACAGTACATGCTGTAGATGGGAACCTTGAGAGACTAAATCAAATCTTCATTTTCTGCTTTATTTATTTATTTTTTTACTAGCATAATGCTTTAAATATCCACCCATTTTTATTTGTGCCAACACTCTGTACAATTGTTTTCAAGGCCAAACACGTCAGAACTGTTATTTTTTGTTTTTATTGGAGAAAAAGAAATATTGAATGCATTTAAAGTACATTACCTTCGATTTTTTATAGATTTTATAACAATACACATCTTATATTGTATTTTCTTAATGTCCCCAGATTATGAAACACGTGAATTACAGTGAAAGAAAACCAATGAAGAAATTGAAGAAATATATTAAAATATTTATATAAATTAATACATTAGCAGTTCCACCTGTTGCAAGAATCCATGGATGCCGTTACCACCAGCCTCAAACCGCCAGTGTCATTTACTATTAGTGTAATAGATGTTGACAATCCAGTGACACCTGAACATTTATTTTAAAACAATACAAACCTCATCGAAAATAAAAAATAATGTATTACTTTTAATAGGGGTGGTTTATAAAATCTGTGAGCAAATTTTTAAGCAACTGAAAACTGTTGCAGCTGTGATATTGCTGGCATTAAAACAGTCACTTTAGGGATAAGATATTGCTGAGAGTGTGGGTATAGAATAGTTAATGACTAGTGTGACAAGTGTGTGTTCGTTCACAGGCACAAACGACTCACATCAGTAACAGAAACTGCGACACATAATGATGTGAGCTTAGTAAACACATCACAATATGCATGATTACAGTCTCTCATGCTGGAATTGAATCTTTGCTTTGAATCTTTTGCAAAATATGTATTAAAAATCTGAAAATGATGTCTTTTTAAGGTGGATTAACTCAAATTTCGCTCTGTCAATTAATGAGATTTTGCTCCCTCTGGAAGGCAATTAAACAATGGACCCTGTGTTCCCCTCTCTGCCAATATTCTGACAATTCTCCTTTATCAACACACAAGTATCTAATACCAATTAGTTTCTGTCTTTTCAAATACATGCAAATTAAAGTTGCAGCAAATGAATTGGCTTTCCAGCCTCTCCCAGGCACTGAAGTGTGGACCCACTGTGCTATATCTTTTGTTTTGTCATTATTTCATCCTCCAGTCAAAGTCAGTTCATTTCTCAAGGGTAATATGTTGGGAAGGGGATTAACCTGACCCAACTGGTAATATCTGATTCAGCTGACACTGATGTAGCTGTTTATCTGTTATGTGTGACCGAGAGAAATTACTAATTCGTCCCTCTATGGATTAGAGACAGAATGAGAAAGAGTCTTACTGTAGATTTAAAACATGTTGAAATACATGGCCAGAGCACTTTATCATAATAAGCTTGTATTTAATATGGCTTCCTCCCAATGATCTAGCCCCCTCTAGTGTGTAAAGAAATGATCACTTTCGAGACTCCTGCTTCAAAGGTCCTCTTTAGACACATCCCTCATACATCATACATGTAACAAACTGTTTCAGTGTATTATTCACATATTGCAGAATGTGTAACATGTTTTAAAGACTACATGGAATTGCTCTTAAAAGGAATACAATCTCATTTTAATGTCAGGTTGCATCTTGGCAAAATGTTTTCTTCGCACCCCCCCTCTTCAGTTGTGTTCTGCTCTCCGCAGCTAATGGTCTCTGCTGGTCATACTCTGCTGTTGCATACATTTGCCTTGTCTGAGCAACCAATTCCTCCAGCATCACAGAAATTGCCTCGTTTAAACCACTAGGGGGCACTATGAAACAACCCAGCCATTAGCAAATTAGCAGGGGAGTCATAAGGGGTGGTTACTTCTCTAGCAGTAGCTGTTTGTTGCTGTGTTACTGAAAATCAAATTCAAAACAAACAGGCCTGTTTGCTACATTTCCCCCTCTTTCTCCCCTGCTATTCCTCTGATTCGCCCTCGTACCACTTTTTTTCTTCTTTTTTTAATTTCTCTCTCTCTTTCTAACCCAACCGGTGGTTATGTAGTCTGGAATATGCTAATCTGCTATGCACCGGCAACTCCCTGGGTGAAGATCATTTATTAAAAGCATAGTTGGGAGGGTTTATGCAAATTGAGTCAAATCAAAGCAAGCTTTCCCTTGGTTGGTTACCCCTTTGCATACATTGTGGATTTGAAACCAATATTTTATTCCCGATATTCCTTTTCGTGGAGCCTGTGCCACATTCACATCACCTCTTGAGCTCTCCTCGTCATGTATTTAATGTTGAATTCATGTTGCTCGGCTTTCTCCTTCTTTTTTTTTTGTTGCCAGTGTGTTTCTGCAGACAAACAGTTTGCTTGTCTGCAAAAGGAGAAGTTTCATTTCCCGTTGAGTGGATTGACAGATTTGTTAGAAGGAAAAGATGGATAATATCCGCTGTGGCCAAAGGCTGCCGTGAAGTAGTCTGACACAGACACTGATTAAGCCTCTTGAGATCTGAAGGGATTGTGGGTCTTAGTTGAGAGAGAAAAAGAGAAACAAAAAGAGAGTAGTGAGCAGGCGAAAGAACAAAACTGCAAATTGGATTGGATGAGATGCAAGTGTCCTGTGGGTGTGCTGGCTTTTTGTGTAACATGTTGTTGAGGTTGGACCAACAATCAGTCGTGCTTCCTTAACTCCAGACTATTAGGTGCAGGAGAGAGGGGATAAGCAGATCTCTGATCAACAGGGGGAAACTGCATTGGGAATAATGTGCTGCATTGTTTGTGGGCAGAGTTTACTTCCAATTCCTGGTCATTATTTAAAAAGTCATACTTTCTAAATGAGCTGCGCCCATTTTGCATACAGCCACATATTGTAATGGAGCACTTAATTGGACCTCTTGACATGCATATGGGTTTATGTTTATACCACAGTCATGCAAACACACCTGACTTCTAAAATCACCCCTGCCCTTTAGTGACCCTCAAGCTGTGCTTATTTAGAGTGCAAAGGTGAGTCCTCCATGTTCCATATTTATATTTTGACAGTAAATTAAGTAAAAAGAGCAGAGGTCAATGCCTCCCCTCCAGGAAAATATGCAGACTCTGCAGTCTTGCGTACTGAATATCACCAGGTGTCCCTATTACTGGTTTAGATTGCAGTCAACTGGGAATTTTCATCTTAAAGAAACAAATGAAAGGTTATTAAGAACATCAGTGATTACTCAGCCATTCAGTTCAGCCGTGCAGCGAGATTGATTAAATGTATTGGATGTTTGCTCATGCTTTCAGGCGCAGAAATGGACACTTAGCGGTGTGTTACTAATGGCTTCTTGCACAGACTACTAAGAGTTAACCAGCCAATTTTTTTTTTACCATCTTTGACATGTCATAATGAATGTAATCTGTTCATTACAAATCATAAAATCACACGGCTCAGTAACAACTGTATAAAAGCCATAATTCCCTTCTGAGTCTAATTTTCTTTAACAAATATGTGACGATTTTAATGAGGTACCTTGAACTATAACATACCATATCATATTAGGAGTGAAGCATGCTTCCTGGAGTATTACTAATATTCAGACTACATCAAAAATGAATGGAAAAGATGTTTGCGCAACATCTGAACATTTGAACGTAATATACACATTCTAGATGTAAATAAGATCATAATTTGTTTGGTAGCTGCTGTAACAACACAAACAAGTTACAGGCTGTTTCTTTGCATGTGCGTTGTGTCTTCACAAGTATCTTTTGTCTAGACGTATTCATTTAGACAGTTGCATTCCTCCGTGTCTTTGTGGGTCAATTCAGTAAGGTTTGGACTATGAGGGGATCAGTTGAGCACATTTCAGCGTTTAACCAGAGCATAAACCCCATCAGCGCAGTAGAGGCAGCTGTGGATGATTCCTTAATCCAACCAGACACTGGGAGAGGGATTCATAAAGGCAGAAAGGCTTCCAACAGCATCTTCCCCACTGCACACCAGCAGGGATAAAATCCCCTAATGTGAATGCAGAAGGTTTTGCCGATTGCAAAGGCTAATTGCAATATTAATCAATTACAGGGAATAAAAAGCTCATTTTTATGCCTACCATGGGTGGCTGGCATGCTGACTTCCTGTAGTCTTTATTCACTGGATCATATGAGGGTTGTGCTCCATTGTGAGAAAATGAAATTATCCCACTTCACTTTGACATTTGCATATTCACTCAAAACAATGATGTTCTTATGCAGTAGTATAGCAGCTACATCATACAAGCATAGCATATTGAATGTTTACTGGACTCCTGTTGATATAATTACACAGAATCAGCCCTGCATTAATGGTGAACGCAGCTCAATAATGTCTCAGTCTGGATGAAAGCAGCCCCC
The DNA here is from genome assembly GCA_036024295.1 of Nannoperca obscura. NCBI lineage: Eukaryota > Metazoa > Chordata > Actinopteri > Centrarchiformes > Percichthyidae > Nannoperca > Nannoperca obscura. The sequence continues at coordinate 9,894 of JAVQJL010083918.1, forward strand.
CATAAAAACCATCAGAGGGCAATCGATGTGCTTTCATCCCCTGGACGGAAATTGCACTCATATAGCTCAGACTCTATGAAGGTCCCCCATCCAAAGTCAAATCATTAACATCAAACTTGCAGGAAAGAAATCAAAATGTCAGTCTGCCCTGCAATCTCTGGGCAGATGAGTATTGCTTCTATTTATTATACAATTTCATTCTCGTCATATCTACTCCTGCTGTAACCTACTGTAGGCCTATTTCCTCCAGCACGATTTGGCTGCATTTGAATATGGAGAGTTGAAACAGCTGTGAGTGTTGGATAGCACACCCACAAATAAGCTACTATACTTACAGACTGATATCATGAATAATTAAAGATTTCCTGTGGCTTAATTACACTGGGCACATGGTTAATTCATATCAAATGGTCAGTTCATGCAAGTGACAAAATCATACTTTTTCATTTACCTCTAGGGGTGTCTATGCAGTTTTGGTTTTATTTACAAGATGTCCATTGCTGAGATTTTTGCTGCCATCCCTGTTGAGGTGAATGCACTTTCTTTTCTAAGGTTCTTGTATGACATACAGGTTGTCCTTTGAGACAAACGTAAGCTGTGTGAAAAATAAAACGTACAAGTCGTCAGGATTTTAGTTAAAGAACCAGCACACTACCCACTACATTAACTGCTACTCCACCCACTACACATTTTTACACTATTTCTATTTATTATTTATTTACGACTTCTCCTCCACTTGTAGGCTAGTACATTTAAACCTTCTTTAACGCAGACTTTGTTTTAATTATCTTTATTGACATTGGTTTTGTTGTCTTTTGTTGTGATATTTCACTAATTACTGTGGTGTGTATGTGACAAATACAATTCATTGAATCCTAACTTATAGGATAGGTTCATATTCCAAAAAACAATTATCAGATGCCCACATGAGCACTGAAACGCAGCACAGTTTATCTGAAGTTATTATGAGGCTTCAGCAGTCTGAGTCAAATCATGTGAGTATCTTCCAAAGTTAGTCTTTTTAGTGCAAAATTCCCTCTTTGTGTTTCTCCAGACAGTGTTTTCTTGCTGAGGAATGGTAACACAGAGAGATACTCTCTGATACTCACTTAATTTAATTAACTCTGCTCATGCCTCATAACTTCAGATAAACTTTGTCCAGAAATCTATGTGCTGATACGAATACATCTGCTATGTGGGAAAATGTATTGGCCCAGCGGATACATTAGTCTAGCTCTAGAAAGTATGTTTTTTCGATTGTTTTTGTAATTTGGGGTGAACTGACCTTTTATGTCAAAAGTCCTCCAAATGATGCAATAAAAGATGTATTTTATTTATGTATTTATGTTATGCATTTATATGTTTTCTGATCTTACACCTCATTGGTAAAGGTTTGGTTTGTTTTTGGCACAAAAAACAACTTGGTTATGGAAAGATAGTCTGAGACATTTGTTGTCATGGTTAAACATTAACCCCTTGGTTACAGTTGGGAATGACCAGGCAAGGTTTCACTCCGTGTTTTTTTTAAATACGTGGAACAAGTCTTCCAAAAACTGACTTTCAAAAGTAGCCAGAGGATAGCTGTTTCCTTCCTTGACTGTCTGGAGATTTCTAATTTCTGAGTCTCAAAGACCTTTTGTACAAATCAATGAATAGTATCACAACATACTTGTTAGGTCGTTGTTTGCTGATTCAAAGCACGGGCCGACCAAAGAAGATGTTAATTTACTGGAAATGCTGTGAATGTTCAAACAGTGTATTAAAAGCACAGTAGAATTCTCTTTAGCATTCAGCCTTTTGATCATCTGGTATTCATGTTAAGTTCAATGTATGCCAAGGCCTCCTGTGATGCATCCCACAAACACAAAATTACATTCAAACACAAATCCCCTCTCTTCCTCTATGCCTCCCTTCCTCTCCATCTGTCATTTCTTCCTCTCTTTTCTCTGCAACATCAAAATAGCTTCAACCCTCATGGAGGGTTATTTCACTTGGTCCTTATGGTGGGAAGGCTACTTGTGTGTTTGAAAGACAATTATTTACATTCATCATCACTTGTCAATTTTACATTGTGCATTTTCTAGTACCCACTGGAACACTATATTGTTACAAAAGCAATTAGCAACCTGAAAACAACTCTGGCTCACTGTAGTGCTAAATTGAAATAACGCAAGGCAGATGACATAATTACACTACAATGACACCTACTGTAATCATTGTATAACTCTTTGTTTCACCATTATGGATCATGATTGGCATAACCTATTGTCTTCAGTTCAAGTCCGCGTCTAATCTGAGCCGTGCTGAAGGTTTTTGTGGAATTCGTTGTTACTCTCCTAAAAGCTTCTTTTTTTTTTCTCATTTGAACAGATTAAATCATCTTTCTCATTTCAGATTTCTTCCGCATCTTGTTTGAATATTTAACTTTGTTTGTTTGAATGTTGAAATAGTGTCATTCATATTGATCCAACCACATTTCAGTGAAATCTCTTATTATCCCTTATCAAACATGCCTCTGTCATATTTTCAATCTACCGTCAACACTATGTTGGCTTGCTGTAACAGTACATCAAGATATCCCTCAATTTGGAAAAGCAGCATTTTCAGAAATTCAATTTCCTTCATTTTGAAATTTAGTCTGCTCTTCTAAGGGTCTATACAAAAATGATTAGGGGTGAGGGGGGGTTCAGAAAAGGGGGCAGATGAGTATTTCTTCGTTTTTTTGCTGAAGGGAGTGAAGTCTATAAACAGGACACATCATTTGCTACAATTTTGACAAGAGCTAATTCCACTTCTATTGTACTAACTAATTTGTTGGCTGTGAAAGTTATTATCCCATTTAAATATTAGGGTTTAAAGAGGCTATAATTAATATAAAAAAAAAAACCAATGTATCAAACAACAACGTGAAAACATTGTGACTTCAATGTGAGTGACAGGTGTTTCTATTCTTTTGTCCACCCCATTTATATCAATGAGGGTAGGCTAAATAACAGAAACATGTCACTAATGCAAAACAGTATATAACATCTCCACAAATTACAGCCTCCAAATTCATCATAACATTTGATCAACACCTCTCTAAAACGGTTTAATCAAAAACGGAACATTATAAACTTCATGAAGGGAGGATTTACTGCAGGACTGTTGAATTAGACTGCTTTAGTTTTGGCTAGGTCTTCTCAAATAAATGTAGTATAAAGTACATTTCTCTAGTAGAAATGTAGCATAACATGAAATTACTAAGTAAAGTGCAAGTACCTCAAAACTGTACTGAAGTACACTACAGTTGTAAATGTAGTTTTTATGGCTGCTTCATGCTGTTACTCTGAGGGAAGAAATGCAGTTTTTAATTATGATTGTGCAGATGGATTTTTAATGTGTTTTATTTTTATGTGTATAGAAACGTCTTTCTGTTTATAGAAGATTTAAAGTGAGTTTTAGTGATACAGTGCAGTGCTTGGCTTTTGTAATATAAAACCAGTGGTAAAATATCAACAAAAGGGACAATTTAAGCAAGAGCTAACACACACACACACACACACACACATACTCACACATGCACACACAGATAGAAACACACACTCACCAACACACACAATCATCAAGGACAAGGATACAATCGTTTTTTGACATAAATCAATGTTGACATGTTCTTATTTCTAGAACTGAAGCGTTTTCCCCCTTCCAAAGTCAGAGATGAACTGAATGGAAATGCTGCAGCATTGGCTGGTGCGTGCGACGCAGCTGCCTCGGTCAATAGGCCAGAGCTGCTCACGGACTAGGCAGTCAACCACAGGAGCAGACGACAGTACAAATGGAGCCGGATCAAACAGCTTGATCTGTAAAGGCCCTGACTCAAGACACAAATTGACTGGGGGTGCTTGAGAGAACACCCCTCCCCTAGTTAGATAACTTTCACAGTTCATAGACACAAAGAGGGACACATTTTTGGAAGCGTGCCACAGTCATTAAATCCAGGCTATTTTTGTATTCCGCGCAAACATCTGCTGAAGATCTGTCGCCGTGGTTCTGATATCACAGGAAGGAGAATAACCTTTGCCCCCGACTCCCTCCCATGTTGGTGATGGAAGGACTTATGCTATTAGACACCACGGGAAAGGATTTCACTCTTGTTACACTCCTGACTGCTGATTGAACACCCCAGTGCTATCTGTTACCAGGAGAGTGGACTGCTGCCAGCGGCACTACTTGTAGTAGTAGATTATTTGCTTCCACTCAGATGGATGTACTTTACATGGCATTAAACAGCAGCAATATGGGATCTGCCTGGTACAAACCCATCACGTCTCCCCCTCCTCCCTTCCCTTTGAAGAGCGTGGGAGAGTTTCATGAGCGATTCATCTCGTAAATTTAACATCTTATAATATATACAATGGGGATATGATGTGGAATTAATGGTCAAATGCACTTTAAAAAAACAAAGGTAATGTGTGTTTACATGTGTATCCTCAAATTGGCAATCAAGTAATTTGAAATGAAAATTGGACCCACTTCAAGTGTGGAATTTTAAAACATGCATCTCATGGATGGCAGGCACTCTGGGCTAAGTGTTTCTAATGTCTTGAGAGAGAGAGAGAGAGAGAGAGAGAGAGAGAGAGAGAGAGAGAGTAAATAAAGAGCCTAATGTGTTCTAGCACACACATCTAAATTAGACTTGTCAAGAGAACATAATCTTCTCTTCCCATGTTGCCGTGTATAATACAAGGCATCATGGGAAGAGAACAAACAAGCCAAGGCATATTGTGACGCCTTGGCTTGTTTGTTTTGTATTCAAGGGACTGCTTTGAAAGGGAAATGATAGTGATATTTTCTCGTCAAACGTAATGACTTCCCATTTGGAACTCTTAAAAGTCTGCAACAGTGGGACATTGTGCATCCAGATAAGCTTCAAGCCTGGTCAGGCTTTACTAACTGGAGACATACTGAAGTGCTCATGATTACAAAATAATAAAGGGTAGATTGACTTCAAAATCATAGATAAAGAAAATGATTAATTGGAGCTATACCAACATTTATGAGTCAATCTATAAAATTTTCAATACACTTTGTAGTGTCAGTTTGGTCATTAAAGAGGAATTAATCAACTGTAAAAAGAAACAAACAAAAAAAGAACCAGTCTTTGTTCAAGATTGGAAAACATTTCATAATTCTTATAAAAAATCATTATTTCTTTGCAGTAATTGCAGAAATGAATGCATCTATAATTTACATTGTGTCACAAGTAAAAGAAAAGATACTTATTAACTTACTCCTCATTTGAAGCTTCTCATTAATTGGACAGCAATATAGGTTTAGATTTTTCCCCACAAGTTGTAAACACAACATTGTTATATTACTACCATGTAAAGTTGATATGCTGCACATATTGCCAAACAGTTGACTATTTACACATCCAGCCGATACAGAGCAACATCAGCACTCATTTGGAGTCGTGTTTAAAGCGACATGATGGCTGTGAGTCCAATATTCTCTCTGCTTTTATTTCTGTTTTGCTCTCCAGCAGCTCCTGAGGGAAATATCTGGCTCTTTAGCTGCTAAATGCTCCAATATGTTCAACATCTAGTGACAAACTTTGTGTGTCAGTTGTTCAGTGCTGGGCAGGTAGCATACAGTGGGTTTATCAGAGCCTAAAGCTGATGGAAACCAGGTTGCAGAGAGGAGTGACAGTGAACCAAAACAGTAAAGTAACAGGCTGTAAAACCAGCACAGTTAAGGGGAGCTGCAGAGTCAGGCGATAACTTCACCACAAGCTACACAATTCCCATAGTCATTACTTACTTTGGTAATATAAAATATTTATTAGAGCAGCTAAACAATAAAAACATCATCCAATCAAAAACCTGCCATCATACAGCAGCAGCAGCTCTGTATATTCAGCAGATCTCTACACGTATGTAAGGAAATCTTCAATCCCTATTTCCTTATAATCAAAATATTAGTGTAAATGGGATGATTATGTGGTGCTCTTAGTTTGTCATCTTCTATAAACTGCAACCTGCTTTTCCAAAAGTACATATTTGCTGTAGAGACATTACATTTTGCACATCTAACAGTAAATACATATCACTAAGAGTTTATGTATTGAGTTTAAGTAAACGGAAATAGACACAAATGGGAATAATAATACTAAAATCACCAGACAGCAACATAATATTGTATTTCCTCATCTATTTGCAGTGATGCAACAGATGAAAACCTCAGCGAAAAAGGAAGCAGGTTAAAAGTTTTCGACGATTTCACCTTTTTGTTTGTTAGGACTTTGTTTGTGAAACAGTAAACAGCCTTCTTCAGAGTTAGAACAAGTCACCTCACTGGCATTTATACAAACTAGGACAGGTGTTTGAGGCCAATCGAAGGCCACATCATCAAGAAAACAACATGCACAAAACAGAAAGACAAAGAAAAAAAGTCAAAATGGAAAGCATCTTACATTCAAATTAGAGACGAAAATCTAATCTTTTTGTTCTTAGGCCTTGGATTGGCTTGATTTGTAACACCTGTCCTAGTTGGTATAAAAGACAGTCAGGTTTCTGTTGTTTTTAAAGTCCAAAATGGAGGAAGTTATCGTAGCTTGTTAGCTGTGTCGCCATTCACTTGGATTTTACTGGGATGGAGTATTATTTACTCCACAAAAGATGCCAGTGGTTTCCAGACAATCATGAGGCATGAGTCAGTGGTAAAAATATATTGTTGGAATAAAAAGTTTGAACTTATTGTCCTGTTGGCGACCGCACCATGCAAACAAGTTTGCTAACTTACGATTAGCAAGCTCGTTAGCTGGGAGAGCTTTATTTTCCCTCTGCCATAACTTTTTATTGAACGTCAAGGTGAAGAAAGTGCCACGGGATGTTACCAAAAAAACTGTGGAGAGAAAACAAAAAGAATCACTGGGAGTTGTGACTGACTAGCAAGTTACCGTGAGCTCGCCATCTACAGCAGTTCACTAGCTAACCCTGTGAGTACTGTCATCACATCACCCAGCTTCTAGATGCAGATGAATTTTACTGTACAACGTTCTGGTGTGACCAGGTTATAAATTGAAAGTAATGCATCAGAGTTAATAGTGCGCAGCTTTCCATTTTCAATTTTTTTTTAATAGATTACTATGTTCTACCAAAAGGTCAGGAATTTCTACAATAAATCAGGGAGCTTTCTACTATGATTGTATTATTTCTCTGGGCCTCATCTTTGATAAAAGCAAGAAATTGTGCAAAATAAATTCTGACAGAGAACATAAAATGTTTAAAAAACCTCTTTGAATTTTACATTGTGAGCCTCCCATTTTTGAGAAGGAGATGTTTTAATGTTTTTTAAGGCCTGAACACATCTCCCATTGGATTGTGAGTGTGGTAAATTCTCAAAGGTAAAGCTGTCAGAGTTTGTACTAGATGATGATGAATGACTGTAAACAACATTTTTAAAAGGCTTGTGTTGAAAAACCATGACTATTCTTTAAGTTTGTGTCAGCCTCTATTGCACATAATTAAAAGTCAGTGACAGTGGCCGACAGTCGATAAACTTTTTTTTTTAAAAAGGATACAGCATTTTCAACTAGTTGTAATAATTTTCACTGGTCCAGTTTCTTCCTCAAATGGGCCAGGCATATGAATGAGATGACCAGGTTTGCTTGCAACTACTTTTGATGAAAGGCGAGAATTCATTAATTAAATTGGTAAAGCAATTATGAAATATGTATGTGGAACACATTGCATCAGCGTGATGAAAGTCTATCATTGTCCTGACTGCTGGTTTTAGCATTGACATTTTAATTGGTGATTTTCAGCTCTCATTCTGCACCCAAAATACACTGACGGCAGAGAAAGTTTCTAGGACATTTCAGAAAGAATGTTAGCTTCTAAGCTGGTCACATACACATTCATGCACACTGACACAACACACACAGACACTCAGGAGTCATTGAAATTGAGTAGTCTGACTGAGCCGTGTGTGGGCTCAGTGACAGCGTTGATTAAACATTAAGGAAGAGATATAATGCCATTTTACCACTGTGAGTTATCCAACCCCTTTGTACTATCATTTCATCTTTGCCCTTGAACTCAAACACATTGCCGACTGACAGGATAGAAAGAATAATGATAATGAATTATGCATAAATGAGAACTTGAATTCATCTTTATCCAACTTTGGAAAGTTGGTGCGTTTGAGGACCCCTGAGTGTTATTTGTCATGCAGCTGACAGGAAACACTGCGGCTGGTGCTTGTAAAAAAAAATGGGCTCAGTGTCTATGCCAAACAAAATGGTTTTGCGCAGCATCGTGGACCGTGATCTTAATCCTTCTCGTCATTGGTGGGCATAAGAGGTTGAGCAACGGAAGATAATAAAAAATGTGTCCACTTCTACTGCCATTAACCCATTTTATTCAGTTGATGTGAGATGGATGTGCAACAAAGCACCGCTATTGTAAAAGGAAAGTGTTAAATTCACTGTACAATGGTAGTAACGTACCTGGTCTGTTTTCACTTACTGTACGAAAGACAAAGAAGAAGAAAATACAACGCTGGAACATTTTGTATTTTATAGGTTATTTTGACACAGTGTGTCTCCCATCTGATACTCAGGGTGCAGCAGCAGTTGAATTTCCTTTTCAGCAAAATAGTACAATGACAACACAGCCTGCGATACCAGATGAAGTGTCTATAGAGATACAGAAGAGCAGCAGACAGAGGATAGGATTGCCAGCAGCAGTGATGTCTTACTGATTGCTGTTTTGTCTTAAGCTTGTCTGATCCATCACACTGCAGCCATATTTGGTAAAAAGAGGCCAGGCGTCTTTTCTGTTCGTATCAATAATGTCAAAGGCATGAGCTTTGGATCCACTTTGACAATCAGAAAAATTGCACCCTAACACGCTGATATATTCATAGCTTTACGTCCAGCTAGGTTACACACTTATCAATTTCATTTTGGCCAAGATATTGCTGTTTGGATGTGTGTAATTTTCTCTGCAGGCCTTCGAATTTCCTGGATAGCTTATCATCAGCCAGTGCCCTTTAATATTATGAACTTTTGAGCATGTTATGAAAGGTGGTTTTGTGTACTTCCCATATAGGTGTGCCATATAATTCATTGAGTTTTCAGCGGTTTTTGCTCTGGATGTGTCACTACAAATTGTATCTATAAAATATTCACACAACTTTTTCGCTGTTGCAGGGTGAAACTTGCAATAGAGCATGTAGGCAATTTAAATGAACTGCTGAGACTACAGAGACGTTGAATTGTCTTTACATTCATTGCTTGCGAAAGCGAAAGGCAAGTACTCAGATCCTTTACTTAAGTATAAGTACCAATACCACAATGTAAAAATCCTACATTTAAAGTCGTACGTAAGTAAAAGTACAGATGTGTTATCAGCAAAATGTACTTAAAGTATCAAAAGTAAAAGTACTCCTGGGTGTTGTGTGGGTAGGACTGGGCAGAGCGGAGGGACAGGGCCGCTGCTCACCGACAGACGGCTGCAGACCGTCAGAGAGCTCTGGAGGAGAGAGCCAGGGGCAGAAATGAACACCCGGACTCACACAGGATTCTGCTCTGATCTGGAGCCGAACCCAGAGTTAATTTTTTTTTACTTTTGGGATTAAAAAGTGGATTTATCACTCGTTTCTCAACCTGTCTGCAGCAGCGAGATGCAGAGGAGCTGACCTCCACTGTCGAGTGTTATAATGTAATTAGTCTCTCTTTTTCCATGCTGACTGGAGAGGAAATGTATTTCATGAATGTACAAAGAGGAGAGGGGAAAAATAAGAGCGACTGGATGGAAATAACAGGAAGAACCGGAGTCTGGTAAATTCTGAGTTCAATCAGAGGCTGAACTGAACACAAACACACCCTCAGACACAGTCGATGCCTGCTGTCTTCAATTTGCTGAGTGACCTAAATCGATGTAACGTAATTATTAACTTGCTAGCTATCTTGCTAACGCTGGCCACCTTAAACATCAAGTAAAATATGCTTTATGTAGCTTCGAATTGCACTCTGCCAACTCACTGCTGTGTGGGAGGTTGTGCTCTTAGTCTCTTTATAAACACGGGGAGGGCCAACAGTTTCACAGGGAGGGACTCACTAACATGCACACGCGACCAGACCGGCGACCAAAACAAAGAACAGCGAAGCTCAGAGTACAAGGTTCAAAATCTCATATACATCTATATATTAATGATTAAATAAACAACAATCAAAGTTAAAAGAACATCCTTTGCTACTCTTTATTAAACGTTGAACATGTGGTGCTTCTAGCATGAGCCACAACCCCATCACTGTCATCACATTTTGATTTGATGGTTGCTAAATCCTGATTGATGCACAGAAATACACGACTTGCCCTTTATCCATCTGAATCATGCCCACTTCAAACCAGTGAGAAAAGCACAGAAAAACAAACAAACAAAATAATAATACCGATATATGTCATGTAAAATAACAAAGACTGTTGTAACACTGGCAGAAAATTGTGTTTATGCAGGACCCTATCACTCATTGTAAGAAGCTTGAAATTGAGAAAATATGTTTTCATGGCCTTAAATAAAAAACATACATCCACAGAAATCTAGAGATTGATAACCTCATGAGTAAAGAAAACACATTTGTTCATACAGTAGTTTTTATAGAGTTATTTCTGCTGATACAGTATGAACTTCTGCCACTGACCTTCATAGCATACCAATGTAATGTAATGGACGTTTAGCCTACATTACCATGAGGCTAACTGTTCTGTGTTTTTTTATTTAAATATCTAGAGGACTACCTGAACCATAAAGTTAGGGACCATTTAATAGAAAAGTGCCCCTTCCTAACCTTGGGAATGATTATTCTCAATAGCAAAACCCTGCAGGGCATGACAACGTTGCATATGCAGCTATTTTAATTTACTTGTGCATAGGGAGGTCCTCCGGAGCCAGGCTGTGTTTGATGAAGGTGCCATCACTCTCAATGTGAGGAATAATTATCACAACAACACATACATAAGTCTTCTATTAGATTAAGGCCCACTTTAATGGACTCTCAGCGAGAGTAGGAGTGGTGTCTTAATGTAATTGGTTACAAGACGACATGTGGAGGCAAGCGTCACGAAAAACGAAGCAGATTTATGCTCTATCTGAGTTTTCCCTTTTTTTCCCCGTCTCCCGCTGAAGCTTTATTTGACCACCCTAATCGCTCCTGTCCTGTGATCTCACAAGTGTGTCATATAAATGGCTGGCGCATTCTGTTTATTTTATCCATCCATAATACATAGGGTATCGAAATCCTGCTGGCGTGTGCAGGAAACAGAGGGAGAGAGAGAGAGAGAGAGAGAGAGAGAGAGAGAGAGAGAGAGAGAGAGAGAGAGGTGGCTTGCTAATAGTGTGAGGCATAAAGGCTCAGAACAAAGTGGCAGATATACATGCACATAAGCCAAGAAGAGCTGGAGAGGCCACGCACTGTGGTCTGCTGGTTGAGAAGTGGTGATTTGAGAGTTTGGAGCTTAGAAAGGCTTTAGGCTGAGTTTGATCTGACCCTGCTCGAGCAGTATTTAGAATCAGCTGCCTGAGTATTGCCTCATGCTCACCTGACTGCAAGGTCACCCAAAGCCACATTTGAATTCAGTTCTCGGAAAAGCTCGAATTGCTCTCCAGTGCAACCTTTATCTTTCTTTTTCCAACAGCACTGGAGTGCTCTCTGTTCTGCACGATTCTGTGGAAAGCGCATGGGGACCAACATTGCTATACTTACGGGTTTGTTTCCGCAGATCCTCCAGCTGGAATCATTTGTAGGCATGGCACTATGAATCATATGAAAATATACGACAGGAAGAATATGCTACAATCAGCAGTCAGAGCTCCTTCTATCTTTATTAACTGTGATTTATAGATTACAATCAATGAGTGTGACCAGTGGCGTAGCACACAAACATGGGCCCCCGTACATATGTGGGGCCCACTGAGGCTTCCCTCTTTTATTACATCCATTGTCACACCTGTACTAATAACTGAATCAACAAGTTAACACGTGCATCTGCAGTGGTTGTTTGGGTAATTCCTACTGAAGTGTAAATGTACTTCAGAAAGTCTGCACAACATGAAATCTCAGTTGTAAGACATAACTAGTATAGACAGAACAGGTATAAAAATGTTTAGAAACTTAAAGACAGCTAGCTATCGTAATATTAACTATCTAGCCACATTACATAGCAATATTGAACAATATAACACTGCTAGCAAGCTGTGACAGCAGCTGCTTTGATTTCCTGCTTGTTTCCTGTCTTTCTATACTCTTTTGGTAGCCTGATTTACTTTATTTAAAGAACATTGTTTTAAAATTCACCTGCAGTCATCAGCATTAGTGCATTTGGAGACAACAGTTTTTGTCCACCATACTGCAGGAGTGGACTAAACCATGTGCACCTTTTGGTTTTAGACACAGTGGTAGTCTGTCAAACTATTTATTGAGCCAACATCAATAGATTTCTTATAATGCTGATAACATAAAGCTTTTTATATGCCCTCCCAATGTTGGGGCCCTGGGTACTTAGTTCCACTTTTCTCCTCACTACTACCCCCCTGAATGTGATTAATTCGCCACTGCACACTATCTTCATTTTTTTTGTGTACTTTTGGTTGCCACAACATCTGTCGGAGTCAAGTTTCTTCTGTTGATTGAAAATAAATCCTATCCTCCCTCCACACACTGACAGCCTGACTAACTGCCCTGTGGTTGACTGTTTAGCTCTTTACTTCTTTGCTCATCTGCATTCATATATATGCATATATGCAACATGCAATGAATATTTCCGCCTTTAACCCCTAGCTAGACCATAACAGTGCAACATGAATGTCATCTGTTTCAGAAAGATTAATAAAAGAAATAAAACGTTTCCTTGCGCCCTCTGAATGACTCACAGCAAACACATACAAAATTCTATTTTATTGTTTTCTGGGCTTTTTTTCAGGGAAGATTTAAATTTTAATTTTTATGTTTTGTGTCTTGCAGCAGAGCTTTATGAATAAGCTGCTGCTCAGAAAAGTCTCCTCCTGGTCTGTTGGTATTGCACAGCAAAGCCAGGATAAACAGGTGCCCGTTTTGAGATTATTCAGTGTAAGTGAACCATTTGGAACTAAACTGCACACTCCCATACCTTTCTGTAAAGTTCATGGAAAGTACAAAATATGTCTTTTTTTCCCCAGTATATAAAAATTAAATACTGTACAATGGCATGGCATTTTGTTTTGCCTTTCTTGTCTACAAAGGCAAATTGTCTAATTTGATGAAGCTGTCAAAAGTCACATGAAAGGATGGTTACAGACGATGCAAGATGAAAGGGTATCTTTCTAATATCTGTCTGTAGGTAGTGTGAGCATTCAGGAGCTCTGTTTCCTGATGCTGTATGAAGGTTTCACAGAACTGAGTAATTACACCTGCCAAGTGTTATTCAAAAAAAGTAATGCTTTCCACCACTTTTTCAACCCCCCAAAAACCCAATCTAGGTTGCTTGAATGGCAGCATTGCAAAAAACTGTGGAAAAAGGAAAAATGAGAGTGACTGAACTGGAATAGAAGTGTCGTGGAGAGAAGATGGATTCCTGTGCTCTCAGTGGAAAGCTGTCATAACAGTCCTCAGCAGCTGTTCTGGGAGCAGCTAGGAGTTGCTGGAAATATGTCACACACACCTCCACTCCTCTGTACAGGCCCAGGCAGGAGTCCCACCTAACTGTGTCAAATTTCCATCTCATTGTGGTGAAAGCCACCCAACAGAGATGGAGAGTAGTACAGAGGAGCCAGGAGCACAGGGGGAAGATCCTTTAATTTAGTCTCAGAGGAAAGCGTTAAGCCTGTATCCTACCAGGGAGGGCTAGCCCAGCAGGAAGCACTGCAGCTGTACGGTGCTCTCTCACATTGCTCACCTCCATCACAGCACCTCCATCAGATATCCAGTGATGATGAGTGATTGTGTAATGGGTATGAACATATACCCTCCTTGCCCGTATCAGTGCTCTGTTGCTCACCATTGTGAAGCTTAACTGGTGCCTTTTTCCTCTCATCACGGGGTAAAAAGTGTAAAGCATTAGATTTAACAACAGCGAGCAGTCTGGGGATCCACAGAGCAAAAGTTGTGTCATCCCCGATAAGACTCAGCCGCCAGCCCTACAGGAGGCAGTTTAAACTTTGGAAATTATGAATGCCCACCAGACTCTTTACCATGTTTGTACCCTCAGCCTGAGAAGCTCTGCGCTCCCAATTCATTTTTGCTTCAGTAGCTTGCAATGACAGTGTTGGCGCTTTGGTAAGACACCAAATTAAATGTGATCCTTCATTTATTTATGTTTTTTTTCACCTCAGTGTTTTTGAGAGGTTTAAAATTAAACACATAAGCATGTTATCCAAATAGGCAAATAAACTGCAGGCAAGGAGTGTTTTAGATATGATGGTTTTAGATATACACAGTATATAATGAGGATGTAAAACGTTGGTTATTTAAAGGAACAAACACTAAAAATTCCAAACACACCTGATTTTAGTCCCAAAATTGACAGACAGGACTTTTAATACAATGATTAACACTAAAATGGTTTGTTTACATCAGTAATGTTTGGAAACACTTGGTTGTTATTTGATTTTTAAAGCCCTTAAACCTTCATTAATTGATTTTTTGGCAACTTGGGGGCATCACTGTAAACGCAGTGGTATAATATGACAAACGTGTTAAGCAAACTGTTGCCCGTTTACACATCCAGCAGATATGCAGCACCATTAGTATTCATTTGAAGTTGTGTTTGTGTCCACCTGCAAATGTAAATTCAATATTTACTCTTTCTTTCAGCTCTGTTTTGTTCCCTACCAAATCCTGAGGGAAATATCTGGCTCTTCAGCTGCAAAATGCTGCACTATGCTCACAAAGTAGTCGCTAACTTTGTCCATAATACTGTTTGGTGCTGGGAAGGTAGTGTATAGTTTCTCACTGAGAACAGCTGTCTGCAAAATGATGCTATGAAAGCGGTGAGAGTGAACCAAAACAGTAAGTTAAAAGATAGTCAAAAGATTTGTGGAGCTGAGGTAAATTGAGTTGTGTGATAAATATCTGTGGGTTTGATATTATGGTTTGTACCTTTCACATTACACATGTGATCTATTGGTTTATAAAAACTAAAAGACTAGAACAGCTTTAACCTTTAAACCTGTAAAATTGCCGTTATTCATGATCATCTGGATGCATATTTTGGGATATTTTGAGATATGACCATCCTCTACCTATAGTTCATCTTGATGAATACTGTAATCCAAAAACGAAATTAAAAAAGATAATCCAAATGTGCTATTGCTCTTTAGAGCAACAGAGATAAATTTGAATTTGTCATTTAAACATTAATTAAATGTATAAAACGCATTTGCATCGTGAGTATAAATTGTCTGCACTTTTATTTAGTCCATTAGACACTTGTTAGTTTTATAAACTATAGGTAAATCAATTTAAAGTTCAACTAAAATGAAATTGCAAGTTACATATCGGCTCTGTAAATCACTTGTGCTGTGTTCTTACAGAATAAAAAAATCTGAAACCAAAAGGGAGAAATACATGTCTTGTCCTGCACCTTCGCTTGTTGAAACAGCAACCAAACAAACATTCACTGTGGAAAAGTGTGCTGCTAACATCAGTTTGCAGGCTCAATAGCTAAGTGGCTGCTCAGCTGCAGCACATTAAACACCACGTGAATGTACCTGCAAATGTCACTTTCGGATCGGTTAGATGCTGGTGTGGTTCTTACTCTTCTATCTTCTATCGTGTATCTAAATCCATCGATGCAACATGGACAATAGATGGAACTGGCTTTACATATTTTATTTAATCTCTTGATTTAGTGTTTTACATCTATGGTTTCGGATGGGTTTCATTTCAGCAATTAAAAATAATTTACGCTCTATTTTCTTCAGTGTTATATTGATTTCAGCTGCACAGCTGCAGGATTAAGGCTCTGTCTGTTGCTGCATCCCAATTCAGGGGCTTGCATCCGTTGAAGGACGCGGCCACGTCCTTCAAAAGACCTGAAGGCTGGACTGAACCTGGGGCTATTCCCCAAATGAGACTGTCTAACCTCTCAGAGTCAAAACTAATGGTGCATTCAGGCTTCCTCATCAAGCTGCAAAGTTAAAATGTTATCACCAGGAAGTTGCCCTTGCATCGTAAATACCAGTATTTAACCGGCAAGTATTTTAATACCTATGTTTCTATAAATTAGGTTTATATTCTACAAATTTGCAACAGCAAATGTATTATGAAACATACTGTTATGCTAAAGTTCTGTTTTCAACAAAACCAACACACCATGTCTGCCACATTGCAAGATATTCATACTGAACAAATCTGCTGAATGTTCAGAAATATCCTTTCATTTATTAACCTACAATATCTATTCTTACAATATAAAATATGCTCATGGAAACTTTTTTATGATTACCTTTAGGGCACTCAAAGATTGTGGTCTTGGTTTAATATTGAAAAAGTCAACAATGACTTTAATGTAACCTAAACCATTATATGATAATAGCCTCAGCCAAAGTGTATTTGTAGTCTAAACCTAACCACACACAGGATGCGGTCCGCAGTCTATATGGTATCAAAGCCCTGTGCATTGTACGACCTCCATCCACCCTGACCTCCTCCCTGCAACCTGAATACAACATAACACTTCTTTCAGTTTGTAATGCTTTGAAAAATACTGGTAAACAACAGATAAAGCAATCTATTAATTAAACATGTTAGCGTGAACCTGTTTTTATACAAATATTTTGTAACAAAATAAAAATGTTATAGTCAGTGTACAGTTGCATATCCATCTGTAGCATGTACTCTCTAAAGTGTAGTCTTCTAGGCTCTCTCATCCATCTTGCATTTCATTTGTCTTTTCAATGTACCCTGGTTTTATAATTAGCGGTCTGCTTTGCTCTGGTCTTCTAGGTACTGTATGCATTTGCTCTGTGAGAAATGCTGTGTGAACGGAGAAATTTGAATACACCCTTTATCAGCAGAGTTGTATTATGAAATTTACAGTGGAGCATGTAAATGTGACAGCTTGGTATTCCAATTGAAATGCAAAAAAAAACTGTAGCTACTGTGACTATTAAGAGAGTCTTATGGCATGCACTTCATCGCCATCAGTCTACTCCACTGCATGCTTATGAAAGGTAGTGGGACCATACAGGTTGGATAATGATGTAGATGAAGGTGGTGGAGTGGATGAATCCTGACACCTTCAATGATTAGTGTTCATGCCCATGACAGTCCAATGAGATTAAAAAAAAAAAAACATCACAAAACATATGTATTGCTTTTCACCTCTGACTTGAGTTTATTAGCAGTAAATCTGTGCTGCAAACTGTACACTGATTATATTGCAGAACTAGTGGCAACGTAGCAAAGTATTTGCCTTCCACACCGGAGCTCAGAGTATACCATTTTATTGTTTAACAAGATCATTCCTTTTGGACATAATTTCTATTGCTTACATTAACATTGTACTCACTAAAGTCATGCCTTTGCTCAATATCTGTGTCTACGCTATCAATATCTATGCTCAATAATGTGGCGTGTGGATGTAGATGATTTAGAGGTGTTTAACGGTACCTTCGACGGAGCTGTGCTAAAGAAAGAAAAGGAAGAAATCAATGAAATAACTACTTCTTCTTGGTTGAGTAGTTAGTAAAGTCATGTGAATACTTTTTCATGAAATTCATTTCCATTTACACTTTGCAATTACTGCTTATTGGAATGATGGAAACAAACTGCACGATTCAACAAAACCATTCTTTAAAACCAGCACGTGTAGAAATTGGAATTTTTGTAAAACAAAAACCAAACAAACAAAATAATAATATGTCAGACAACAATGCATGTTGCTAACAGAATTGTCGCATTTATCCGGGAACAAAAGCATGCCATCAGAATGATTTGAGAGATGTTACAATCACATAACAATTCTACACACAGAATCTAATTTAAAAAACATTGTGAGTGAATGTTCAATAACATTGCCACAGAACATAATCCAGTGTTGGCAGGATTGTATTATACCTGGGTGGTGAATGAGTTGCACTGAGCCAGAGAAGATCCAGTAGCTTGAGCATGGGTATTTGGTGGTGTATTTATTCTGTTTTCAGTTTCATTTGTCCTCTCTTGCATATCTTCACGGGTGGGTATTTTGTATAGTGCCAGCCAGTTCATATTTTTCTAATTCTGGCCAGAGCGTACGTGTGTGCAGACGTACAGTACAATATATCTTCATATAGGTCTGTGCATGTAACATATAGTGGCTTTGACAGATCGAAAACCAAAATCATTTCTCACATCACGCCATGCTGGGCAGTGTAGATTTTTGATTAACAGCTGTAATCGAACTTGAGCCCCTCTTTCTGAGCCATTTCCCCTTGGCTGTCCAAAAAAGAACCACGTTGGATTTTGAGCTGTCTCAGACTTCAAAAGGGGAGAGATGGGAAAGAAGCGAGGAAGTGCAAGTGGAGACACATAGACAGAGAGGG
>JAVQJL010083923.1:0-60499 GCA_036024295.1 Nannoperca obscura
CCCCCCCCCCCCCCCCGCCCGGAGCTTATGTAGGCTTACATAATGGAAGTGCTCGGCTTCTTTAACCCAGCTGTGTGAGAGAGAGAGAGAGAGAGAGAGGGGCTGCTCAGGCGACTCGCTCTCCATTTCCCTCTGGCAGACGTGCATGGCAGTGGGGGGGGGGGGGCGAGAGCTAATGGTTTATTGATGCCCAGCTTGTGTCGGTCTCACAACAACGCTGCTGCTGCTGCTGCTGTTTAGCAAGTGGACGTAGGTTGAAATCTGACAGCGGTGAGCCGTGTGCAGGCATGGATGTAGCCGCTCTGCATCAGGGTTACTCCAGCAACATCTACTCGCCTCTCTACCAGGTAGGGTCGCCTGATCGGTTTCAGTCACTGCTGCATGCCAACAAGGCATTTTACTGTCACTGTAAGCAGGAAGAGGTGCTGTTCTTCACATGAGTCTCTAGATGACTACATACATCCTGTGTGCATGTGACCCTGCAGGTTCTGCATGTTTGCATGTGTGTGTGTGAGGATGCTCTGTAATACTAGATCTCACTTCGGAGGTGTAAATAAACACTGAGGAGTCAATAAGTCAAAAACTCACATGCAAGCGGCTTCCAAAACACGGCTGATGACACACTCGAGGTGTTAATGTGCAAACACAACACGCTGCAGACGGCTCATGTGAATCACTGCACGTGAGTTTTATCTGAAGCCAGCTGACGCAGAGGCATTGATTTGAAAGTCATACTTTTTAATTAATAATTGACTATTGCTGTTTTAAAGCTGTTGAGGTGACAGCACGTGCCTGAAAAGCTGTTTGAATGGTCGGGAATGATTTATGGGATGTCCGACTTGAATGAGAAACCTCAAAAGTTAGCAGGGGGTAAAGTTTGAGGAGCTGACGTCTCCCGGGCTTTTATTTTTAGTTTCACGTGGACTGGACCCGTTCTGCGGCCGGCTGACTCATCACCAACATCAAGGCTAACTGCAGCTTCACTTAATGATCCACAATCTCTCTTGTCTGATTTAAAAGCTGTTAAGTGTGATGAATACTGTTGAATACATGTTTATGGTGTGTAGAAGAGCTGAAGCGATTAGTCGATTGATTGATTGATTGATTGATTAGTGCATCAGCAGAGGATGAATCGGCAACTGTATGAAAAGATGATGACGCTCTCTGGCCGGACTCAGAACAGGGATAGTTGTTGATCGTTGATCGTTTAGATTGTTTTTCAGACTTCCTGCTGCTCTTTGTCTCCTGTCGTAGTTCATTTAACATACTCTGGTTTTTAACTGTTGGTCGGACAAAATAATCATTTGGTTGTGTGTCACCTTTGACTCGGGGAACCTGGGATTCTTTTTTCGGACATTTTATATTCTAGGCCAATTCATGCTGAATTGTAGTATAGTTTTATAGTAAAAAAGAAAGTGATTTAAATTTGAACACAGACATGAAACACATTGATATCCTTCAGTGTGACAGGATGTCATTATCTCCGATGTCCAGCCACAATAAATGTCCAGAAACTAGCGTCATTGTGACACAATTCACATTTTAAAGTTTTCTTCAGTTTCAAAGTAATCCAGTGATATTTGTGTCATTCGGCATATTTTTAATGGTGCACAATGTAAACATATATAGGCTAAAACAGAATATTGTTTGCCTGGCCTGTTGCATGTCTGGTTAGTTAGATTCGCTAAAGTATTTCTGACTTCGTCCGAACACTGACTGATTAACAAGTACTTAAAGGAGGAAAGGAAAAAAATTCAAATACGAGGACGTCACTCTGAATTTAAAATAGTTTACAGGAGCCAGTTTGCTGAAAATCAGTCATTGCTGCTGTAATTATGACCGGGTGGGGGTGAGAAATTGCCCACATTAGCTCTCCGGACGGGATTCAAATCACTGACTAGCAAAGGTTTTCTTTTTAAATCACCCCACCTCCCCTAGAGAAATAAATCCAGTACGATTGGAGCTTAAATGCTTCAACATTTTAGCTGTGAATATACTATTAATATGAGTTAATGTGTATATATTGTGTATATATTCTTTATGACAGTCTGTTCCTCTTTCAGCTCGAGGCTCTGAAACAGCAGAACTCCAAATACCAGGAGGAGCTCAGTCTGACGAAGGAGCGCAGCAGCTCCGAAAACCAGCGCATCGGCGTCCTCTGCAAGGAAATGTGAGTGCTGAGGATAACTAATGTGTGTCTCCTCTAAAGGTGACCCCAGTTCGTCAGACCGCTGCGGGGAACTTAATTGCGTTTAGACAAAACTCACTTAACACTGAAATGTTAAATGTGTTATTAAGGTGGCTCCATCTGTAACTCTCCGGAGAGATGCTTCCACTTGTAAATACACTATCAATGGTTGTGTAAAGCCCATAATTAGCCAGAGGTTGCTATTATGTGATGGTGGAGTGGAGCACATTCTCATAATCACAGAGAGAAAGCCCCTCAGGTAGCTTAGCTGCACGCAGCAGTATTTAACTCATGTTACCGTGTTGTTGATAGACGCAGCTCTGAGACTGTTCTCATCACGATGTTTTCAGCCAAAATACCAACAACTGGTTTTGCGCTGCCTCATTTGAATGAACCTGCTCACACCGGAGCACCGTCACCTCTGCAAAGACAATTTCAAGGTCAGGACAATCCAGTCGGAGCGCTGCCGGCGCTGGTTGTTGCTCCGAAATGAAAATAGGTCCTCGGTGCTTTCTGTGTGGTGGTTTAACAACTGCAGAGTTTGTGAAGATATTCTCATAGTTGATGGAATGAATGAAAACCAGAGCATTCGTGGAGTGGCTTGAAAATGAAAAACCTCTGGTGTGGTCCTTTTAAAGACCTCTGGGCACCAATAAGACTAATCATGATGGAGCAGGATATATTACTGGCTACCTTCATGGCTCTCAGTGTTGGCATGGCAACAAATTCATTAAAATATGAATTACCAGCTGATCGCTCAGCTGAAACTGTTTTTGCTGCAGCGTAAAAATCTTTTTATTTCACTTTGTTGTGTTTGTGGTGGATCTCCAGCCTGATGGCGAGGTCTATTTATAGACCGTGTGTGTGTGTGTGTGTGTATCTTTTACATCCTGTTCCGACATGCCCCCCCATCCCCCCCCCCCCCTGCCCCCCGAGTCTTCAGAGCTCCCGAGTTGTGACATCACAGCCCCAGATGGATCTAATTGGCTGGATTATCTCCATCAACCTGTAGCATCCTGCAGGTGGAGATCCTCCGTCACGGTGAAACCAGAGCAGCTTCGTCCTCCTTAAGGAGCAGCGATTTGTCTGCTTTGTCTAATTAAAAACTCAAAAGTCTCTATAAGGAGGAATCAGGTTAAACACCTCCACCCTCGTCATCCGAACTCGTCCCCACAATGTGTTCCTCCATCCTTCCTCAGTCTGTTATGTAATCGCTCCGTCTCTCCTCCGAGGACCGCCTGGCTCCAACATGGCCGCCGCTCTCACTATGACATCAGAGTGTGTGTGTGTGTGTCACAGTGTTTCTTTTTGTGTGTGTGTGCCACAGTGTTTCTCTGTCTGTGTGTGTGTGTGTGTGTGTGTCACACAGTGTTTCTCTGTCTGTGTGTGTGTGTGTGTGTGTGTGTGTGTGTGTGTGTCACAATGTTTCTCTGTCTGTGTGTGTGTTTGTCACAGTGTTTCTCTGTCTGTGTGTGTGTGTGTGTGTCACAGTGTTTCTCTGTCTGTGTGTGTGTGTGTGTGTGTGTGTGTGTAATGAATGTGGCTTTGTGGCGTCTGCAGCTGTAAGCACCACAGCTCAGATGTGTGTTTTGTGTTTTATATTGTTTCTGGTGGACACAAGCCGGCAGTTAATATCGGATATATTTCAAGTTGTTTTCTTTTTTTATTTGTTGTTGTTTACACGTCGCCTTTATTTCACAGTGAGAACGAGAACTCATTTACAAACGATGCTTTCAAAACAACACTAACCGTCTCCAGCCATGCTAGCCGCTCTGTGGTGCTAACAGCAGCATGCTAACACGTTTACAAAGACAATGCTAACGTTTAGCAGGTATAATGTTTACCTTGTTCACCATCTTAGTTTAGCGTGTTAGCATGCTAATTATCACTAAACACAAAGGACAGCTGAAGCTTTGCAGCTATTTGGTTAAAAATTTAAAGTTTTGGACAAATTCTAATTTTGACCTGATGAAAAGTAAAAAAATCCCCAAAAGATTTTACAGTTCATCCTGAGGGGAAACATGAATTTTTAAACTACATTTCATGATCCACAATCCATGCAACAGCTGTGGAGATATTTCTCTAAGAAAACCCACAAATGCAAACCTCATGGTGGCGCTAGAGGAACAGGTCAGAGGATCACCATAGTTAGTGAGATCCCTCCTCTGGGGACCATGAATATTTGTACAAAATGTCACGATAATTCATCCAAAATTCTTTTTATGTAAAACGTCAAATGTGTGTGATTTTTAGATAATTAATGCAGCTTTAATATTTCTAATATTTCAGTTCTGTGTTTGGTTTAAGATGCTGAACAAGAGTCGTGTTTTCTTTTACAAAGTCTGAGTAATAAACCATCTTTTTGAATAGTGCAGGTTCCCTTTAACTCCTCCCTGTTACGCTTGGATGCTACAGAGCGGCATGGCCGATGGAATTATCCAGCAGCGGCTAAATATTTCAGCCAGATGGTGCTCAGACGGGGCTATTAGTCACACATAGCTTCAGACATGGACATGAAGCCTGAGAATGACCCACATGGAGCTAATTTCAACGTCTCCAGCAAATCATTTGGTTCCAGCATCCAAAAATATCCAGATTCATCAATTCCCAGACATCGCCGCCTCCCGGTCTAAATTAGATTCCAGGGTGTTGTAGCAGATCTGGGTGGTATCACTCTGCTGTATCTTGTGTCTTGTATCTTGTATGTTGTGTGTTTTTACAGCTGCCAAATCCTTTAAGATGTATAAAGTAGGACGCTGCAGCAGCAGGTACAGACCGACAGATGGCTTCTGAATGACCAGAATCAGTCTGTAGATTACATCAGTGTTAGTGCGGCCGTACTGTTACAGTTCAGCTCCAGTAGAACACTTTGCTGCTTTTAAAAGTACTAATAAAGTTGGCTTGAATAAATCTAAAATCAATATTTTTGTACTATTGATCAAATGACTAACTGTACTTGGCTTTACGGCCATCAGCTGATCTGTGTAACATTTTGACCATATCACCTTTTTTATGTCTGGGTTGTATTAGCAGTTTGTAGCGCTGTGTTATGTGACCATAGCATCTTTTAAATTGTTCTGAGGGCTTTTGTTTTGAAAATCCTGTTGCGAACTGGTGCTTTCAGTGCTTCACAGTTGCTACACAGTGGATTTAATGAACATTTCTACAGGATGTCGTTTTTTTTATTGGATAAAACATGAAACTTGGGGTGTAACTAACAGTTATTTTATTATCAATGACTCTGCCATCATGTAGTCTGTAAAATGTGTTCAAATATCTTGTTAAGTCCGACTAAGAGTCAAAAACTCAAAGATCTTCAGTTTATGATCTTAGAAAACAGACAAAAGCAGAAAATCCTGGGAAAACAGATGATTCGTTTTTTCTGATGATGAAACGTGTGTGTGTGTGTGTGTGTGCTTGTTTACCAGATGTTAAAGTGTGTCTGTCTCTTCCCTCAGAGAGGAGCTGAAGCTGGCCTCCCAGAAGTCTCAGCGTCTCGAGGAGGTACCGACCTTTTTTATCACGTTAACATTTCCTTCGTGCCGTCATAGATCAGGGTTGGTGGTTTGATTAATGGGTCTTGGCATGACGAGGATTTACTTCCTGCTGCGAGTGAACTGTTGAAGCTCAGACGGGTTTAGCTTCTATTTAAATACCTGTGTGTGTGTGTGTGTGTGTGTGTGTGTGTGTGTGTTTGTCTCTCAGCACAATGACGACCGTAACAGCCAACGGCCAGACATAAAGAGCAGGTAAGAAACCAGGAACGAATGTACTCTTGATTTCATTTTAGTTAGTTTAATAGTTTAATGTCGTTTTCTCATGTTATAACACTAGAAACACACACACACACACACACACACTCTCTCCCACACACACACACACACTCTCAACAGAGATCAGACAGAATTAAAATAAAATATATTTATTTATTTCATGCTCTTTTGATGTAATCTGAAAAAAATTGACTTTTAGTTCTAAAAACTTTTTCTTTTAAATACTTTAACTCGTATAAAATGTAATTGTTATAGATGTTTCCTATTACATTACATTCTCAGAGATTCTAATAAACCAGATCAGTAAATAAAGTAAAAATGAATGACCACCTGTATATCCCGCGATGTACAGATAATACTGAGAGTCTCTTTAGATATTTCTTCTTTTACTGAAGTAAAGTTTCTGAGCGCTGCTTCCACCAGCGTCTGCGTTCACAGATACTTTTTAAAATGTGCTTTCAGGTCTCATCTGGTCATTGTGGGGTTTTAGTTTGGTCCTTTCTAACGTCTCAGCTCAGCGATCAGAGGATTAAAACGTCTCTCCACGACATTATTATCACACTACAGTCAAACAGAACTTTACAAACATTATATCAAATAAGATCTTTAGTTTCATTCAGGCTGTTTTCAAATTAAAATAAAGATGACTTTCTCTAAATGTCTCCATTGTTTTCTACAGAGAAACCTTCTCTCATCAGGAACCGGAGGACGAAATAAACTTCCACAAGTCCACCGGAGCCTTAATCTCAGAGCGAGACCGGGAGCTGGAAACTCTGAGGAACGAGGTGCTCGCGTCCGGCCGCCTGATCGATTCTTTAAATGTTCCAGCCCAGCTGAGATTTCTCTGTTTGCTCCATCGCTGCAGATCGTCGTGCTACGAGGAGAAAACGCCGTGGCCAAGAGGCTGCGGTCGGCCGTGGAGACGCTGGAGAGAGACAAAGCTCAGCTGCAGAGCCGGGTGCACAGTCTGGAGCAAACGCTCATGGGAACGCAGGCTGCAGAGGGAGAGGACGGGGACGTTGCACCCTCAGGTGAGCAGAGCGGGTTCAGGGCGTCGGCATCGTCCCGGCAGGGGGGTGCTTCTTTACGTTACATGTGTTCTGGTCGTCTCCTTCAGGCGACGCGGCTCTGGAGCAGCTGAGGGAGGAGAAGGAGTTCGCAGAGGGACAGGTAAGACCAAACACGTCTGTATCCCGCCGTCGCATCACTTCCTGTTCGGCCTTCTCACTCCTGATCGTCTCCGTCAGATCAACTTCCTGAACAGCGTGATCGTGGACCTGCAGCGGAAGAACGAGGAGCTGAAGATCAAACTGAAGAAGCTCGCGCTGGCTGAGTTCAACGGCAACGACGCCACTGACGGGTGAGAGACTTTCATTCAAGGATTCAGGGAAGTTTGGATCATGTTTTCAAGGTCAGGAATGTCCTTGAAAAGTGCTTGAATATCAACGTCGACAAGAATGTAAACTAAACATCTGAATATATTTAAATGAAACGATCCTGTCGACATGGTTCTGTTTTCTCTCCTGGTGTTTATGTGATGATGAAGACTTCCAGAGTCGGGACATGTTTGGTACCTTGAGCGTGCTTGAATTTTATCCTTAAAAATCTGCACGTACCCTGAATGTTTGCTGTTTTATATGATTGTAAACTGATTGATGGTCATAGTTGTGTGAGACTCGCTGAAAGGAAACTGTTTGACATTTTGCTTATTTGCTTTCTTGAGTTAGACGTTCAGATTGATTCGACTCTCAAGTCTGGAGATGGTTAGCTTAGCTTAGCATAAAGACTGGAAACAGGGGGAAACAGCTAGCTTGATTCTGTTCCAAGGTACGAGGATCAGAAAACAGCGATGTAAAAAAAGACAGATTGGTTTTTGTGGTGGGATTAACAGAATAAAAACACAGAAATGAGCTCCTCTCGTCTTCATCTCTCCCGTAGGTTTGTTGAAGGTGCGTCGAAGCGGGAGAAGAAGGCGCCGCCGCGTCTCTTCTGCGACATCTGCGACTGCTTCGACCTCCACGACACCGAGGACTGCCCCACTCAGGCCCAGAGCCCCGACTCCGTACCTCACACCGCCTACCACGGCAACCCGGCCGCCGAGAGGCCCTACTGCGACATCTGCGAGGCGTTCGGACACGCCACCGAGTCCTGCAACGACGACCAGACCTTCTAGAGGTCTGCGACCAAACTCCCAACCTGCATCCCTCTTTCTTCTTCCTCGTAAATACAACTCACCTCGTACCCGCTACATTTCCCACAATCCAGCCCGACACGCCCGACTACACCGCCCTCAGGTTGTTCCATAGTGTATTTTTCTACTGTCTTTATGCAGATCGCTGGTAGCCACCGTCCTGATCTCCATCCTGTCCTCCGCAGCTCTGCACCTAAAGACCAACAACACGCTGCTTCGGTGCAATATCGATGTTTATACCGAAAAGGAATCCGTCCTCTGCATCCGTGTTGTTTTCTAAATTAAGCATAAGCGTTCTTGTTGTTGTTGTTGTTTTGAAGCTTTATTTATTATATTGAAAAAAAAAAAGATGCAACACAACTAAGCACAGATCAGCAGCTCTTCTTCTGCAGCACATCCCTGAGTCCGAGTGAAACTGAAGCACGTGAGACGTTCGAAGATCTTTGATGTTTCCTGATTCTTTTACACAAGACGGGAAAACGTCACAACTAAGTGAAGTTTTAGGAGAAACATTCAGAATATTTGGTTTGGAGGAAGAACGTTTTGTTTCCAAAAGTACAAAAATAGCAAATCTTCAGACATTAACTGCAACAAAATGAATAAATCTGATTTAGTACTTTTACGTTTACAACGACAAAGAATTTAAATCTCGTAACATAAAAACTTGTTTGTTGTTGAAATATTACGATATTTCTCTCGTCATATTCAGACTTTTTTCTCGAAAACTACTTTTATTAACCGGATCTGTTATTTGTTTGTGGCCCTGACACTCGGTTTATATCAACCTGCAGAAAACCGCTATGGTTTCTAGCTTTCTTCCAGAGCTTTCAGCTGCGTCTCACTGTCCTCCTCAGTGAGTTTACAAACTCCTGATGACTGACTGAAGACTGCAGAACAAAAGCTAGTAAGTGGACCTTGACTTTGTCATCTTCCTTGTTTACTTACAACCTCACTACAAGGTCCATTTATTAGCTTTTCCGGAGCTTTCACCACAATCACACTATCTGTCGTCGTGGAATTTTAGGTGTTCGAGTGAAATTTCTTTCTCGTCTATGTTGTCTTAAAATGAGATAAAAGTTCACCTACACTTGCATGATCAAAAGCTCCAGAGCAGCTACTAAATGGCCCCCTTTGTGACGATCGTGTGGTTAGTTTTCCGTGGCCCGGCGCGCAGGCGACGTCCTGGATCGCTGCGGCTCAAAGCTCCTGAGGATGAGTCGCAGTTAAAGAAGAAGTTGTTGCATTTTGTTATTTATTGTCTAAACTTTCACTGACCAGCGAAATAAGATGGCACTGACTAAAGGGTTCTGTACGGGCACAGGTGGGCGTACAGGAACTCACCCAGATGAAACTACACAAGCCTCCACTAACTTAGCTTTGCACTGTCCACTTTAACGATTCCGCAGAAACAAACCACTTTAACTTTATGAAGTGTTTGAAGTTTCTTACTGCCCTTAAAGCAAATGTTTGACATTTTGGGAAAAATATGCGTTTTTGCTTTCTTGCAGAGAGTTAGATGAGGAGATTGATACCACTCTTACCTCTGCAGACTAAATGTGAAGCTACAGCAGGTTAGCTTAGCTTAGCACAAATTCTGTAAAAAGGGAGCAACGGCTAGCTTGCCTCTGCCTTGTTTGTTGCAACACCTGTAAAACAGCAAATGGTCGTTTTTTGTACGAGATAGTAAGATTAGAGGCGCAGATTTTACCTTTGGACAGAGCCACGCTAGCTGTTTCCCTGCTAAGCTAAGCTAGGCTAACCAGCTGCTGGCTCCAGCCTATAGTTAAAGGGGAACACACAAGTCTGTTTCCAGGTGTTGGAAAGTACGACTGCACGTGTGGAAAAGTATGAAGCCTTGAGCATCTTCAGAGGGATAAGCTGCCTCAAGTGATGTCACTCAAGTCAGCGTTGGTTGGGTCTGAAAATTAAAAGTTTGAAAAATAAAAATAAATCTGTTGGTGTGGAGTTAGAAAGAAGTTAGCTTAGCAGACCTCTGTAGCCCGAGGCTACATTAGCCGCTACTAGCAAACCGGTAACACACTCAAATTTTCGAATTAACTGTCGGCGGGTGAGGTGCATTGTGGTCCAATTTAATCTCTCGCGTAGCATATTTCCCAACATTTCAAACTGTTCCTGTATAGCGACGGGATTTTGACATATCTTGTTCTTTAAGCACAATTTTGGATCATATTGAATCTTCCAGTGTAACGCGACTGACCACTGACGCTAGTCTTTGTAAATACTAATCAGATAAATGTGTACACAGTGCCATGGAACAAACAGATAGCTTTTTATGTGTACTACATTTTATTTTTCTGTCCTGTTGATAAGATTG
The DNA here is from genome assembly GCA_036024295.1 of Nannoperca obscura. NCBI lineage: Eukaryota > Metazoa > Chordata > Actinopteri > Centrarchiformes > Percichthyidae > Nannoperca > Nannoperca obscura. Next base: position 10,488 of record JAVQJL010083923.1, read on the forward strand.
ACATTGTGTAAGAAGGGGGGGGGGGGGCATTTGTATAGACTTTAAAACATTGTGTACTTTATAAGTGATGCATTTTAATTATTAGTGTCATGTTTTCTATGTAACAATTTCAGGCACCATCTAGAAGTGGTTTGGAAACGTTCAAGCCGTTTTGCAGATGTTGACGTGGTGTAAAATGTTTTCTATGTCCTGTATTCTCCTCAACAGACCAATACAAATACCAAGAAAGAAATCGACGTGTTCGTGAGTTTTTCTCTCGCAGTAAAACTAGAGACACATCTACAACCTCTCCGACAGCATTGAAACCCACTTCTCGGCTCTCGGGACGACGTAGACGAGCTGCTGCGGCTGCACTGCTCATTATAGTTTCATCCCCCCCGATCCATTTACTCCTGAGAGGTTCAGCACAAAGAGCCTGCTCCACTTTTCATGAAGTCACCAGGGCGGTTTTCATAAACCCAGGATTTCTTGCTAATCCAGGCTCACTGCAGTAATTCAGGCTTGTTTTGCTGCAGCTCTGTGCCCATTTTTAGTCTCTTCTAGATGTTTTTTGGGGAAACATCTGGATGTTTAGCTGCTAAATGCTCAAATATGTTCACCATATGTTCTTTAACTGTTTACAGCTCGAGTCTGAACCAGAACAGTCGAGCTGCAGCCAGACAGATAAACGTATGAGCTGTGGAGATGCTTAAGACCCCACAAAAGTAAAATTCAAGCACTTTCAAGGTACCTAAACCAAACATTTCCAGACTCTCAAACAACAACAATCAGAAGTGACGACGGGATCTTTTCATTTCAAATATTCAAAAGATTTCTGGTTTCCAACACCAGATTATGTTGAAAAATCAAGCGTTTTCAAGGAGTGAATTCAAATTCAAGCACATCTCCAACCTTGAAAACATAAACATTGAAAAATAAGCTTATTCTAAACTTTTTAAGACAGTTTTAAGTGTCAAATGTGATATAGTTGATTAGCAGTAAGGAGGAAGTGGTCCAACAATGATCGTAACAGACGAACCACATCAGGACAGAAACTTTTTAAACCTCCAAACACAAACAAACAACTTTTGTGAATTTTATTAAGAAAACAAAACCATTGGACATGATAAAAACCAAGCACTACCGAAGGAATAAATAAGTCAAACCAAACCATAAATCTGTACAAGATCTAAAGTGAAACAAATGGTCCCAAAAAAGAAAAACATACAAGATTTAATATCTCACAGCTCTTTTTTTGTTTTTGTTTGTTTGTTTTTAAACACAGTTATGAGCAAACTATAAGCAATCGGCTCAACCAGGTGAAGCTACAACATAAGTGAGAAGTGTACATAATGCTGTTTATAACCGTTCGTGTCATTACAATAGCATTTTAAGTTCCAGCGCTGCTGGACTGGGAATGAGGTATATGCTAATCCATCCTCTAAACTGAGACAACCGTCTGTTTTTATTCATTTCTTTTCTCTCCATCCATGTGAAGTAATTCTGCGTCGTGAAGTTCGTCTGCAGCCCGTCATGTCGCGTTATGAAGCCGTTGGGTTTGCAGTGATTCAGTTGATTCCGATCCTCGTAGCTAACTAGACGTGTGAGAGGTTGTATATTAGAGGTCACAGGTCTGAATCCGTACGATGAAGTTCAAGTAAATCTGCACAAAGCCGAGAGCTTGATGCCGCACGCGTACGGATTCAGCCGATAGACAGCACCGTGAAGGAGGATTAAAGACCGGACCCTTCTGCCTCGAGCTATAGAAACATGTCGGCCAGAGAGAGGAGTGAACACACACACACACACACACACACACACACACAGACGTTCAGAGATGAGAAGTGATTCAACACGAGTTGTGACGACGGCCCGGACAAGAAACCCGATCCCAGCAAACAGATCTGTTTCTACTTCAGAGGAAAAACTAAGTGCCACCTGAAGGAGACACAGACGGGAGCAGAAAGTCCGACTCGTCATCATTATTAATTATTATTATGAGGTTTGCAGATGTTAAAATGTCCAGAAGAACAAACGACAGCTTCCTCTGGGTAGTGTTCAAATTTCAGTTTCCTACCGTTTAAAAACATTTTGGGAAACAAACGTTCACGTCTGTACAGTAAGTATGAAGCTACAGCCGGGCGGCGCTTAGCTTAGCTTAGCATTACAAGACTGTACATGAGTGAAAGCAGCTGGCCTGGCTCTGTCTGAAGGTTACACACTTTTTAGACTTTTAAAAACTAATTCAACGTGTTGATTAGTTCAATCCACCACCAGATCAATAACTTGTGTCTTATTTGTTAAATCTGTACAAATGACAGCCAGTAGTGATCATGTGGTTAGCCAGGCTAGCGACTTATGCTAAGCTAAGCGTCTCCCGGCTGTAGCTTCACATTAGAGTGGCATAAATCATCTCATGCGAGTCTCTCGGCAAAGAAAGTAAGAATTTCCCAAAACGTTCAACTTTTCCTTCGAATCTGAACCAAACGCTTGTAGTTGAACATGAATTTCAGAAAAACAAAACATGACACCAAAATTGTAATTCAAAACTTGCTTGACCTAAAACGTGTATTTAAATCGCAGCAACTCAAGGCACTCCTCCAGGACCTCCTCCAGTACCTTCTGCTAACGTTTCCTCTACGAACCACAAACTAAAAAATAAAATAAAAGTAATGAAAAACGTGTGAATGGAGAACTTTTCATGGATAGAGAAGAAAAAAACCCGAAAAAAGAGATTTCACTACAGCAGCAAATCTATCTGTGATCGACTGTGACATCCCATAACAGTGCATTGACCCTCCTGAGAAAACAACCCTAAACGTTTCCTAAACAAATATCGAACATTAGTCTAACAGGAGGATTGAAGTGACGTGGTCTGAGGGTGGAGGGTGGAGCACCCCCCCCGGCCTCCTCTCCAGGATCCGGAGCGTGAAACGTTTGAACGGCGGCCGGGAATCAAACCCTCGTCCTGCAGATGCAGGTCAGTGTTTGTGGTTTCTGGCAACCCCCCCCCCCCCACAGCCCCGGTCACGGAGGGGGGTGCAGCCCGAGTTCAGAGCTTCTCTTGGCATTAGTGAAAAGTGTGGAGAGAACTGGAAGGAAGCACGGGGGGGAGGGGGGGAGAGGTAATATCCATCCTCCCTCTGTGGCAGAGGAGTGTGAGGGCGAATCAGAGGGGAGACAGCTGTGGGGGGGTGGGGGGGACGTCCATTCTCCCTTTGGTAAAAGTTTGGGTGGGTGGGTGGGGGGCGGCGGGTGAGGAGAGCTGGTGCATCCATTAGCCCTAAATTACCTAGAGTTAATGGAGGGAGGTGCAGGGGGAAGGGGGGGGGGGGTGACTCAGCTCCGAATATTTAACTCTCCTCAAAGTCCTGAGACGAGGACTCCTGTTTGCTTTTCTTGATGGGAGGGGCCTCCTCCTCTAGGTCCTGGGGGGGGGGATAAACACGAGAAATAGTCCTTAATATTCAAAGTTCATGCAGAGTGAAAGGTCCCTAAACAGAACATGTTCATGTGAAACATGAAAACAACATGAACACATGAGTTTTGATGATCTTGATTTGACGCTTCAGGACGGCGACGTGTTCGTACCTGAGTGGCTTTGCTGTCTGAAGAGTCCTTCTCCCCCGAGGACGAGCCGTCTCTCTTGGCACTTTGTGCTCTCTCTGAGGTCTCTGATGACGAGGCGGTCTTACCTGAGGAGGGGAACATGAACACATCAGAGGACTGATGACACTCTGACGACACCGTGTGGTCGTGTGGAGGAACTGCACGGTGACCGGAGGCCGGCTGAGACGTCCTGAACTGACTGAAGGTCAGTTTAGTTTGGAAACAACGCAGTCGGACACTTTCCACCTGCTCAAATCTCAATGTGTCTTTAAATCGTTGATTAAATGTTTGATTTTTGACTTTAGACCTCTGGCCATTTTAGAAACCAAACAATAAACAAATAAATAAATAGAATACACAAATTGGCCGGACATTTAGAGAAAGAGCGACACGTTGCACCTGGTGCCCGACAGCGAGCGCCGTATAAATAAACTACAAGTAAAAACAAAAACAGGAAGAAGCTCATCCTCTCTCTGATAGCACCTGCTAGCTGGTGTGTGTGTGTGTGTGTGTGTGTGTGTGTGCGTGACACACACACTGACCCCTCTTGCTGTCTGGGCTCTGGTCAGCCTTGGCCTCGCTGGTGTCGCGGTGGGAGGCGGCGCTGGGCTCGGGGGTGGGGCTGGTGCTACAACTGTTCTCCTGCTTCACCGGGGACGAGTCGGCGATGGAGCTCTGGTTGCTGTTGTCGTCTAGCAGAGAGAGAGAGAGAGAGTCACACCAAACACACCTTTCTGTTTCTAACAGCTTTGTAATCAGCTGTTAGTGTGACTTCAGTGTGTGTCAGCTGCAACAAACGACTCAAAACACGAGAACTTTTTCACTCTTTTTAAAAGCTGAGCTGAAGGGTCTCGAGCTGAAAACGCCTCAGGGAAGAACAAAATACAGCTACAAGTGACTGGATTACTCCCCTCACTGAAGGGGTTTTAAAGTACAAGTCTGCTTTTATTCTACAGTTTTCATTTTGTCAATAAATCTCACAAAAAGACAAAAACCAACCCTGAAAAACGTTTGTCCGATTAAACTACAGCTGTTTTGGGAAATTACTGAAACTACACATTTGTTTATTTAAAAGATATTCAGTAGGAACCAACGGGCTCAGAGCCGAGAGCCACAGACAGGAAGTCAGACAGGACTGACGGACAAACAGTAGCTACCGTGCATGTCCATCATCCCCGGGGAGGAGCTGTTCTCTGGAGTCGTCAGCTCGGAGCCGTATTTCTCATCTTTGCCTTTCTTCTTATTCTTGTTCTTCTACAGCGAGAGAACAAAACACAACAAACTTCATCCAACAGTGATTTAAAAACAACAACAACAACAACAACAACACCTGTTGTACTATGAGGATAAATCTCAGTGAAGAGGCCGAACTCACGTCGTCTGATTTGGGCTCCGTCACCGGCACCCACTTGTAGATGCGAAGCGACGTGTCTCCGACCGTCACCCATTTCTTCTCCCTGTGAGGCAGCGGAAAGTATTTTTCTTATTATACACTTCTAATTTAATACACTGTGACATAATGTAAAGCGACGCCTGAACGCAGCTCCCTGTCACAAAAAACTACAGTCTTTTTATACATCGTACTGTATAAATATCAGTTCCAGCTGGGCTTCAATTAATAAAGTAACCATTTCATCTACAAAATGTCTGACAATAGTTAAAACTGCCAATCATAATTTCCCACAGCCAATTATTATGTTGTCAAATTACTTGTTTTGCCCAAATCTCAATATATATTAAATTGAAAATAATATAAAGCAGATAATGATCATATTTTAGCTGCTGGAGCCGGTGGATGTCTGTGAATGGAAAGTATTGTGCTAAACACAGCAGGAAACAGATTGTGTTCTAATAAATTGACTGTCTCTCAATACAAATCACACTACAGCAGATTAAAACACATTTAAAGACGTCACTTTGAAATTATTGTGACTTTTTCTAGTGAGAAAATAACCTGCAGATTTATTGATAATGAAAATACTTGGAAGTGCAGCCCTAAATCATTGGGTATTATAATCAAACAATCGATTAATTAACAAATCATTTTAGCTCTAAGATTATGATTTTGAGGCACATTCAAAATAACAATGGGAAGCAAATTTGAACAATTTTATAAACTGTTGGGTACTTAACACTATATTGCTTTCAATTGATGTACATATATTTCCTATGAATAACCTTAATCTAAGAACTACAGCTGTTAAATAAATATAGTGGAGTAAAAAGCACAATATTTACCTCTAAAATGTAACATAGTATAGTTTAAGTACAAAGGTGTAGGAAATGGAAACCCTAAAGTAAAGTTGAATTATGTTAAAATTGTACTTAAGTACAGTCCTTGAGTAAATATTACCACCACTGTCTTTAAGTCACTTTAAAGTAACTTTTTTAGCTAGTAGCATAACAAAGTGTTAGCTAGCTTAACAACAACAAAACCAATTCTTGTTACAAATGTGTAAAGATAAAAAAATAAAAATAAACCACCAGAAAAATATTCATCAAATTGATTTTATGTTGTCTATTTCTACCCAAAACCATGAAATTCAGTTTGACAATTTTATTTTTTAAATCAACAAATAAGTGCAAATTACATCAATGTTTTCAAGACCACCAACTTTAACTGACTTTGACCTGGGGACATTAGATTAAACCACTTAAATAAATTTAAACGAAACACAGTGATATGAAATGGAAATACTAAAGTAAAGCACAATTAAGTTAAGATTGTACAAAAGTACAAAATACTTTTTTTAATTTCCACTAGTCTTTATGTCACTTTAAAGAAACTTTTAAGCTAGTAGCATAAGTTAGTGTTTGCTAGCTTAACAGCAAAACCAATTCTTGTTACAAATGTATAAAGATAAATAAAGTAAAAATATTAAATTGATTTTATGTCGTTTATTATTACCCAAATGCACGAAATTCATTTAATTTAAATTTTTTAATCAACTAAAAAGTGGGACGTTGTTGTCAAGACCACCAACTTTAACTGACTTTGACCTGGGGACGTTAGATTAACCCACCTGATAAAAAAAACCCCACACACATCACATAAATTCTGCCGCCGGGCGGGGTTACATGTCTACATTTTCAAAAAACACACAAAAAAAACATTCTCAAAATAAAACATGTTATGTTTGATCCTTAAAACGTGAATAAACCCGTTTTCTTGTGTTAAACGTTAACTGTGAGTCACTACGTGTTCAGCCATGCACTACTGTAGCCTACTTCCCTCTCCCAACCCCCACCGTGCCTTATTCTCTATCAGACCTAAAGGGCGACTCAAAGCGCTTAATTTAAAACTCCAGACGGACTAAACTACTCCGACTCAAGAGCGCCGTCGTAAAATTGTTTCCAAGTCGAGAGTTATTGGACGTTTCGGTCCTAAAAAAACCCCGCCGCCCGCCGCCAGAAAGCTCCACAGCGGGCAGCAATGGCTTCATGTGACTGCATCGAAATGGCTTCTGGGTTCAACCCTCGCCGTTAAAAGCAGCGAGAGAAGAAGCACCGGGTATCGGTGGCTCGACGTGACGACGGACCGGGGCCGGTGCACCGCACTAGTGCGCCCCGGTGCACCTGAGCTGCAAGTACATCTGCCGTGAATCCCGTTCAGAAACTGTCCTTTTTCCAATTTCATCCCTCGCTCCGTCTCCGTCCCTCTCCTCCCCCAACAAGCGAGCCCTTTCTCGTTGTTAGATAACGAAGCCCGCTTTTTTCCCCCTTCTTCTCTCTCCTCTTACCATTTTCGTACTTTCTCAATAGCGGCCATGACCCTCTTGATGTCATCCTTCGCCCTGCTCCGGGTCTCAGCGCGGACCGACCTGCCCGACATTGCCGCGGTGGGTATAATATTTTTTAAAGCTCGCCGGCAGTTCAGACACAATGCAAACAGTAGAGCGCACAGAGGAGCCACTGCGCATGCGCGGACCTGATGTAGCAGGGAGCCTGGCAGCAGCTGCACTGTGTGTGCGTGTGTGTGCGTGTGCGTGCAGGAGAACAAAGAGGCTCGCATGGAGGAAGTGTTCAGACTCTTTACTTGAGTAAAAGTATTAACTCCACGCTGTAAATACACTAAAACACAAGTTCATGAAAACTTATAATAACATAACAATAACATACATGTACCAAAAGTGGTCCCTAGTATATCTAATTATATATTATATAGTATATATAGCTAAATGACGGGTTTTTTTTGGATACTTCACTATTTTATTTGCTTTAATTGCAAATTCTACTATATGTTATTCGATCTACTGGAAACGCTCTTTTGTTTTGTACTTACCCTGTATGAACAATCAAGTGTCATAAAGTGTCAGTAACTCTGTAACACTGAAACATCCACTTGTTAAATATCATTTTTACACTGTGTATGCGGTACATTTCCATCTACTTCATGTATATAAAGTATCCTATTACATTAATCATTTAATATGTATTCAGACTCTTTACTTTAGTAAAAGTATTAAGACCACACCAAATACAATACACTCCATTACAAGTTCATGAAAACTTAAATAAATGTACAAAAGTATTATCAGGAGCATATATATACGTAAAAGATCAAAAGTAAAAGTCTTTAAAGTAGAGAAATGGTTCCCAGTATATCTAATTATATGATATTATTTAGTATATACAGCTAAATCAGTAAAATGTCTAACACTGAAACATCCACTTGTTTTTTAACATGTACATCTCATCACATTGACATCACTGGACTAAGTACTAATAATACCATTGCACTACAGTATGTTCTGTATATTCTTTCTGTATATACTGTAAATATTCATATATCATATATTTATATTCATGTATGTGTTATTTTCCTGCTCATGCACTTCTGGTGAGATGCTTTCTGCATGTCGTTGCCTTGTACTTGTGACCTGAGTCAGCAGAACTCATTAACATAAGCAGCCAGATGAAGGTGGTCCTGAGTGCATCGGGCCTCATTTTGAGGATCATTACAGCTCCGTTTCCCGGCTACTTCCCTGCATTTTGATCACATTTTGAAACTGATTTTAAAGGATGTTTTTTGCAAATGATTTTATGACTCTCCGTTTTATATTTCTCCACAATATCTGGAGAATTAACAGCCAGACTTCAGTAAAATAAACAGTAATGTAAATATTCTTGGCTCCCAGAGGATGAATCTGGGACCCTTGACCTTTCTTCTAGTGCCAATGTAACCAGAAATGATTCAGGGTCCCAGTGGGTGAAATCACACTGATATACAGTTTGTCTAATTAACTGTTATTTTGATTAAAGATAAAGTTAGCAGTTGTAGTCCGTCTACTCTACAGCTTAGAAAAAGATCTAAACAAGCACGACTGAACCTGAGTGAAGTTGATAGACAATGACAATGAGCATGTTGCTCTCTGGTGGCCTGAATCAAAACTGCACAAACTTCTTTAAAGTGTCACCGGAGTTTATCAAACTCAAATAAGTTTGAGCATAAAGAGATCATTGTGAGATGTACTGAATTATTGTTTAACTCCAGTCTTTCATGAATGAACGAGGTTATGAGAAGCTAGTGCCCTATTACACACACACACACATATATATATATTTGTTTATTACATTGAAAGTTCATAGTTCATTGAAATACATTAACTGAGGTTAATTTTAAAGTTTAAACTAATTTGGCATTTTTGTTCTTCTTCGATTTTGTTGTCTTATTTCTATATCTATAGTGAACGCAGGTTTAGAGTAGGTGTGTTTAGATTTGTGGATTTAAAATGTACCAAAAATGATCTGCAACTGGATTTTGTAGACCATACTTTTGGTAACACTATTTAGCATTTATAAGCAGTGTGCATTTCTATAACTGTAATGTAGTTATACACAGCTATAAAGACATTTACATGTTTATTAATGGAAATTATTTGCCAGTAATTATAACTTCTTCTATAAAGAGATAGTTTATGTTTATACACCTGTGTTTTACTATACTGTCATTTATTATCTGTTTATACAACAGCTTCCACTTATGGGTGCCAACAGGAGAAGTAACTATTGTTGACAAAATACATTAATAAACACAATATCTCACTACAACTACACTGTAATGGGTTATTAATTAAATGTTTATATACGGTTTATAAATGCTAAATAGTGAGACTTAAAGTAACGGGTAATTAATAAAACTGCTTGTTTGCCCAAAATAAATGAGTGTAAAGAAAGTGAAAAGATAAATGAAAACGTGTTTTCGGTCTAAATTACAAAAATCACAAGCATACACTCATTTTTAGCCTAAATCTTTTCAACAAATCCATGTAAAATCAAACTTTTGTCGATATTTCCGACAGCGCGAGAATGCGGCGCGACGTAAGAACGGAAAAAATCGACGTCCTGCGTCATCTCTACGCGACACGTCAACACGCAACTCTGCAAGACAAGCTAACGGAGTGCAACTCGGCGAATAGTGACAATTAAACTTTCCAGACAGACTCGAGCGTGTTTTTGTGGCAGTATTCTGAGAAGTGGGATTGAAGTTGTTCCTCGAACACGTTTATTTAGAGTTTGACTGAAGGGTCTCAGCAGCTCGGGCATGTGTCAACACATTGTGGACTGAGGACCGAATCAAGTAAATATCCCGCGTGGTTTGTTTTAACCCTTTCGGCTCGCGTGTTGGCGTCAGGATGAATGAAGAAGGTACGTTTGACCCGTGTCCTGTGGTATGTATGGTCAGCAGCGCAGACATTAACGGTGTGTCACTGTGTCCCGGTGTCAGAGCTGGTGGAGTACTTCAGGGCTCAGATGAGGAAAGACCCGGACATGGCCTCTGCTGTGGCCGCTATCCGCACTCTGCTCGCATTCCTCAAGAGAGACAAAGGTGTGTTTATTCCCAGCATCATTTTAGCTTTACCTGTTAACCATAAAGCTCCTGTGTTTCTAGTGAAGCACGACCTGTTTTCACAAACTGCCCCCCCCAGGGGAAACTATCCTGGGCCTGAGGGAGAGCCTGACGTGGGCCACAGACTGCCTGACAGGAGTCGACTCCTCTGTGGCCGTGTCCTCAGGAGGAGAGCTCTTCCTGCGCTTCATAAGTCTCACATCCCTGGAGCACCAGGTGAGCATGCTGGGACACCGCCATGCACCCCCCATTACATCAGAACCAGCCCCTCATGTTGGACCACTGACAGGCCTGGTTGATTAAAGGACTGGTTCACTTTCTTTCACGTGTATCGTAAAACAATGCACACGCCCACATGTACACAGCAGCAGCTGTGTGTGTGCGTTTGTAATTGTGTGCAAGAGATTGAAAGCTGCCTGAGACAAATTTCAGATTTGTAATATTTGGCTACATAAAGGGACAAAATCCAGTCTCCATTCAGCACAAAAGGCTTTTTTAAAGTTCAAAATGGCCTCCTTTTGTTTCCTGGACAGTATTTTCTTGCTGGGACAGTAACAGAGGGAATAACAAGGACGTTGTGATTATACTGTGCTTCTTTACTGATATGCCACATGTTGTTTTTGTTCAAGCTTTTTCCGATATTTTCTAGACTAAATATCTTCTAATGCTTTTAAGAAGAAGAAAAACTAAGACGCTTCTCCACCATAATTACATATTTGGCACAACATTTAGACTTCATTTTAGAACATGATTTACAAAACAATGTAACAAAACAGATAAATAAATCAAAAGTGGCACTTTGTGTTGTTTTTAAAATACTTAAAAATTGTACGGAGTTTGGTTGGTGGCAGGTTGTTGGGCTGGGGAGTTCAGACTCACTGCTTCATTATTTTAGTATGTTAGTTTGTTGTCTTAAAGTATTTTTGGAGTCATCTTTGCCAGATTTAGAGTCTCCGGGTGAGTGGTGCTTGTCACTAGTTGCTGGTCCTGACTGCTCCTCTTTGAATGAGGACTTCCTGACTCGTAGATATTTTGGCTTCCTACAAGACAAAGTGTAACTTTTGATCCTCTCGTCTGTCAGGATCTGTCTCGCTGTAAGAAGGTGATGGAGGAGAGGGGAGAACTGTTCCTAGAGAAGATCTCCATGTCCAGGACCAAGGTTGCTAAACTCTGTCACACCTTCATCAAAGACGGCGCCGTAAGTTCAGCTTCACTGATTCAGAAAGTCTCACTGAGATCTCTTTTACAACATCTGTACATCACAACAAGACAACCTAGTCACACAAAGAAGTCCTCGCACACAGACACACTAAAACAATCACAAGCATTATTCAAATATAAGTCTCTAACTTTACTTTTTGCAGTTCATTTCAGTCGTGAAGTGCATCTTTTTCCATACTTTTAAAATAACATTCTGATGGTTGTTCCCTTTGAACTCGATTTATAAATGAAAACACATTTCTAGATGTTAATGATCTCTGACCTTTCCATATAAAGACTGTAAAGCATGTCTCCACAATCCAGTGTTGACAGTAACAGTGGATTGTTAAATGTTTTGGGAGAAACGAGCTGTTCAATGTGAGTTTTCCGAGACGATCTGTTCCTCCTTCATTGATGATGCTGTACTGTATTAATAAAGTAGCTCAAAGCTCTGTGCTCGTGTGAAATGCAAACACGTTTAGAACAAGCTTTAAATGAATGAATGAATGAATAAAGTCTGGAGGGTGTTGGACACATATACAAGATGGTATCGTCAGCATAGAAATTGATATTGTAATGCTCAGATATCAGTATTTGAATTAAATTCTAAATACTTTATTCGTCCTTTCTCCGATCAATCTGAAGCAAGCAAGGCTGCAAACAGAAGGACACGTTCATTCACATGTTAAAAATCTAAAAATACAAATATGACACGTTCAGAGTTAAAACACAAAGATTAATAGAAAAATCACAAAGTAATGTTTGGAGTAAATGGCAGGGGACCTAATATTGATCCTTGTGGGACACCTTATAATCCCGTTGCAGTCTGAACTCCAACAGAAACATCTGGAAAGCTCTAAACAGAATCGTGAAAAGCAACTTATTTAACAAAACGTCCACAATGTACAGAGTGCAGCACAGTGTTGTTTCTATGAAGCAGGTTAACAAGTTACAGTGAGCTGCTGCTGTAGCTGAAGGTCACTGTTGCCCTGCAGACACGCACGTAGTTGTGAGCTGGCCAGTGATTGTATGATGTTTTTGAGACAGCACAGCTTCAGATGGAGGCCGGCAGACAGTAAACCGTTTGTTCGTAGTGTTCAGGCGACTCGCTGACTTTCCCCTCTCGTCGCAGAAAATCCTGACTCACTCGTCCTCCAGAGTCGTCCTCAGGGTGCTGGAAAAAGCTGCAGCCGAGAAGAAGCGCTTCTCCGTCTACGTGACTGAATCGCAGCCTGACTCAGCCGGGTGAGTGAAAAGTGGCAGTAAATCGTGTCCCAGAGGGGAAACAAACTCACTGAATTAGATTTCCTGATTCTTTATTCAGGCGACAGATGGCAGAAGCCCTGAGAAAACTCAATGTTCCAGTCACAGTCGTCCTGGATGCAGCTGTGGGGTGAATAAAATATATGTATCAGGTTTAAAACTGTGTCAACGTGAAGTTAGCTGCATTTCTTCAGTATGTTTCGTTTCCACAGGTACGTCGTGGAGAAAGTGGACCTCGTTATTGTCGGAGCAGAAGGAGTTGTTGAGAGCGGAGGGATCATCAACAAGGTGCGTTTCAGTGGAAAGTTCAACAGTCTGGATCTCTTGATATAAACGTGTGATCCTGGATTTTAACTGGTCCAGTTAACGCTTTATTTTCAAATGTAACTAAGAATCTTACACAGAGTGGTGTTTGCGTACTTGTGAATATCTAAGAGTAGTATAAAGCCTTCATGACTCCAGAGGGAGCTGATTAATGTCCTCACATGAGGACGTCTGTCGGGCTGAAGACGACAAACTGAATCTGTTGTGGAGTTGAAGGAAGCGAGCAGGCCGGCAGCTCCAGGCTGCTTTAGCTGCTGCTAGCATAACACACTCGAGTCAGTGGTTGAGTTGCATTGTGGGTAACGTAGGCACCATGTGTTAACGAGCAGCAATGCATGGAATAAAAAGTTTCTCTGGCTTTGTAGTGAGTCTTGGTGATGCAGGCGGCAGGTTTCACACACTGATAGCACAGATGTTGCTGGTGCTGCAGACAGAATCTAAACCTTCCACCTCTTGCAGATTGGCACTTATCAGATGGCCGTCTGCTCTAAAGCTCACAACAAGCCCTTCTACGTCGTGGCAGAGAGTTTCAAATTCGTTCGTCTCTACCCGCTCAACCAACAGGACGTGCCGGATAAATTTAAGGTACGACGTCGGGAGAATGTCACGTCTGGACGTAGGTTTTATTTGGAGTATATGTTCACAGAACGTCTACCTCTCCTCCACAGTACAAAGCAGACACCCTGAAGAGCTCGCAGAACCTGTCAGAGGAGCATCCGATGATCGATTACACGCCTCCCTCCCTCATCACCCTCCTCTTCACCGACCTGGGAGTCCTCACCCCGTCTGCCGTCAGCGACGAGCTCATCAAGCTTTATTTATAACCTCACAACTCAATAAAAACCAACGCAGACAAAGGTCAACAAACATCTGAAAGGTGCTGTGGGTTTATTGTGAATGGTTTGATCGCACGTCCTCGTCGCCTGCCCTCTCGTGCGACGCTGCTTCCGTCTTGTGTTTGGACTTCGGTCCGCTCGTTATCTGTTTCTCAAAGTCCTCCTCGCTGATTTGCCCTTTCTTTAGCTTCTTGAGGATGCGAGTGTCATTTAAAAGCTCTTTCATGTCTTCATCTTCCACGTCGGAGCCCTGCAGACACAGAAGATTAAAGAAGAGCAGAGGCGTGAATAACCCGGCCCACGGATGCACTTTAACTAAAGACCAGTGGAAGGAAATACCTCGTCGTGCTTCCTCTTGGCGGCCGTCTTCCTCCTGCGCTCTCTCTTGGTCGTCTGTTTGGACCAGGCCTTGTTCTTGACGAAGTGCCTTCTGGGAAGCGGCGTCTTCTCTTGCTCTTCCCGCTCGGCCAGCATCTTCCGTCTCTGTTTCTCCCGGTGCTTGTCCTTGTAGCGGATGGTGTCCGTGTCCACCGGCGTCTCCGTGAAGTCTGGCAGCGTTTTCCCCCTCAGCTCGGGCATCTTGGGCAGGCGGAGGAGGGCGAAGCCGCGGGCCATGGACGCAAAGTCCAGATCTACACCAAAAACACACGTCCCGTTTCTACACCAACACGACAGAACTGCATCCAAGAAGTGAAGCGTCCGTTTTTACCTTTGACCCTGAAGATGAGACTGCACTCGTGTTTGGCGTAGGCCTGCACGCACGACACGAAGGCCCTCATGCCCCTGTCGAACATGGCCCGGTCTGCCAGAGCCATGGCCTTCACTTTGGGCAGCACGTCCACGACATCACGTATAGGAGGCATCTTCTGGAGCGGACACTGAGGACACGACGAGACACGTCTTATTATCAAGTCCAGGATGGTTTTCTACTAGAAATACTACTAATACTATTATTACTAATACTACTATTATCAGCAGGCCAAAGAGAACCCCGTCTTCTCCCCCCGTCACATCAAATAATAATAAATACATTTTAAAAAGCTCTCGTATGTGGCAGAAAGAAATACTGACAGGGATGTGAACAGCTGGGGGACATTTTTAATTAATGATGCCTTCAGAATAAAAGCGTTTTAAAGAAATAGTATTTCATTGTCTTACCAACTAAATAAAAAGCACAGACTAATAACTATATAATTCCCCATGTGTTGCTGCATGTTGCCCTTTGAATGCAAGTCCATCCTCTGGCCTGCAGTTTCTCCTCAATGGAAATGATGTATTTTATAATTAATGTGCAGATGCTGATTATTGATCAATGCTTCAATGGGTGTGAACAGCATTCTTCAGGTCAGAAGTCTGCAAGTATCTTAACTTTATTCATACATTAACTCCAGCTGAGTTTCAGAGATATGTGCAGAACGTTTGATCAAGAACTCACTTTCTGGTTGATGGACAGAAAGGTGACGTAGGCCTCCTCCATCGGCAGCAGGAAGACGAGGGCGCTGCCCTGGTTGCCGATACGTGCTGTACGTCCACAGCGATGGACGAAGGCGCTGAGACCAGAAATAAAGCTTTTTATTTACATATAAAGATGTATTTTAGCCAGTTTTTAAAAATGAAATGAAGAAATTGATAAAAATATGTCTCTTCTATTAAGAGACGCAGTCACGTAGGTTTCATTCCCTCACCTGGCGCTGCTGGGAGGATCGTACTGCAGCACCCAGTTCACATCGGGGATATCGATGCCTCTGGCCATGACGTCTGTGCACACCAAGATCCCACTGCAAGACGAGCAACGATGCATACATTACAGAACGAACACACACACACGTACGTACACACACACGTACGTACGCACGCACACACACACACACCTTTTCAGGGCCCGGAAGTCGGCGAAGATCTTGTTGCGTTTGTTTTTCATCTTGCCGTGGATGCAGTGGACGGCGGCCTTCTTCACCAGAGTCTCCAGCGCGCGGCCGTAGAACTCCACACACGCACACGTGCTGACGGAGAGACAGCAGCAAGTCCTGTCAGTCAGTAACTACAGACCCGACAACCTGTTTCACCTCGAGGCAGGACGCCGGGCAGGACACCCGTTTTAAGTCTGGTCATCCCCAACACTAACTCTACGATGGGGTCTGGATCTCATCTCTAACATGCGGATTAGTTTTAAACTGTAGTGAGCTTGTTTTAACTTGTGATGTCAAACCGTCTGATCCATGTTTCTCTTCCTTTATGTTCCGAGTAGAACTGCACATTTCTGTCAGCTGTGTTGAGGATGCGGCCATCTTGTTTGTATTAACTTTATTGGAACTGTTGCTGGATAAACCCAATCGGGCCGCTCACCTTCAAGTCACATCAAAACGAGCCGACGTACAAGATGAATAATAAGAACCGCGCAGCTGAACACACCTGAAGAACACCAGGTTCTTCTCGTGCTTGTGTTGCCGTAGAAACGTCACCAGCTTGTTGAACTTGTCCTCTGATCTGCAAATCTGAAATCACAAAGTCACGATCGGAGGTTTTTGGGCAGTGTGATGCAAACTGTCGTGCGTGTGACAGAGAGAAGCCCCGACTCACAGTGTAGTAGTTGGAGAGCCTGGAGGGCGTCTTCTGGACGGCGGTGGCCGCCACGCCCTTCTCCTTGACGGTGATGCGTACCGGGTTCCTGAGGCCGGCCCTCACCAGCTTCTCCAGCTCCTGCGTCTGAGTGGCTGAAAACAAGCCCGTCCTCCTCTGTTTGGGCAGGTGGCCCAAGATGGTGTTCAGACTGGACCCACAAACAGACTCTGTTACATCTCATTTTTACTGCCACAACAACAACAACAACAACGTATCCTGTACCTGGCCTCAAAGCCCATTTCGAGCAGCCTGTCGGCCTCATCGAGAACCAGCACCTCCAGACTCTTGACTGAGCTCGCCAGGTCCAGATCCTGAGACTTCCTCCTGAACATGTCCTCCAGACGGCCCGGTGTGGCGATCACGATGTTGGCCCTGCAGCACAGACGCACACGTGTTCACAGACACTCTTTTGACCGCCTGCGCTCCTTTTCTTTCAGACTGTGGGGCTGAAGGGTTGAACACAGTGAAACATACTGAACCTGTAACTGCTTCTCACAGAGTTAGAGGAGAAGATCGATACCACTCTGTTGATATGAAGCTACAGCCAGCAGCTGGTTAGCTTAGCTTAGCATAAAGACTGGAAAAATTTAATTCAAAAATTAAAAGTAAAAAAGCCAGTCTGGTTTCCTGAAGTATTTCCCAACGTGTCGAACTATTCTCTTAAAAACATATTTGACTACAAACGTCACAGAGAAGCTCAGACCAGCTGGATTTCACTCTCGTACCCGTGATCCTTGAACTTCTCCACATCCTCTATCGGGTTCGTGCCTCCAATCAGTAAAATCTGCCTGAAAAACAAGCGAACATGAAGCGTTTTAATCACTAAAAACACGATGAAATGACACAGAATCAAGAAAAAGGCTAAACTATTGTCATTTCTAACATTTCCAGGGACTTTAAAAGGTGTGAAGTAATGCTACTGTACAAAAGTCTCCAGCTATTAAAACACAGTCGCACACAAAGATACATTCAAAATAATCTCGTGTTTTTCTGGAGCTATTGAACGCATCTCACAGAGTCACCAGTTTTTGGAGCTCCAGTCCAAGCAGCTGAGAAGCAGTCGAAAGCTCCAGAAGAAGCAAGCGGACCTTGAGTTCAGAGTATTTATTTATTATGTTTTTTCTACTCACGTGAACTGTGGATATTTCTGAATGAACCGCTCCATCACTTCACTGATCTGAAGTGCCAGTTCTCTCGTGGGCGTGATCACCAGAGCGCCAACCTGCATCTTCTTCAGCTTCTCTTCTCTCTTCAGGAGCAGCTCTAGAAGAGGAATCACAAAAGCCAGCGTCTTTCCGCTCCCAGTCACCTGCAATGATACGACATTTAGTGAGCAGCTCAGGAAAAACTCACCCAGTACTCGCTGGAGCACCAAATGTGGATTAATCCCAACAAATGCTCTTCTTCCTCCAGTTTGAGTGAATTTGGATTCAAATCCACAGTGACCAGCTGACTTAGGGAATTCGTTTGGCTTTAAAAAAATATATTTCTGATCTGTTTTTAAACAAATAAATGAAAATACATCACTAATTACAAGAAAGGCAAAGACAGTTATGTTGATTTTGAAGATGCTCCCAGAGGGGAATTGATCACGCAGTCTACAGCCTCAACAATTAATCAGTCAGTCGAAAAGAATATAGGCAACTATTTTGATAATAAATGCCAAATATTTTCCAGTTCCAACCTCTTAAAAGTCCGGATGTCAGGATGTGTTGCTTTTCTTTGCCACACAGTTGATGTAAATGTTTTACAAAATTATTAATCAAGCAAATAATCGATAATGTATTTAATACGTAATACAGTCTAATGGAGTGGTGATGAATGAAACGCTGGCTATAAAGACAACAAGTGTAATCCTGGAGGAGGATTTTCCACAACCTGGCAACCCCAAACGTGCTCTTATTCATGTCTTATAACTATAAAGTAACTGCTGGTTTATTAAACAAACACATTAGTTATAGCACATAAACAGGATTTATTAGAAAGGATAAACTGCAGGTTTTACTTTTCAGTAAAAGTACTCATTATGCATATATCATAATAAGATATAACATATCTTATATAATTAGTGATGCATTAACATGTCAGATCATGTAGCGGCTGGTAAAGCTGGTTATATAACCTCACAATAATACATATTTTATTAATTCATATTTTGTATTAATAATCTTAATCTGCAAAGTAACTAGTACTGCTGTTCCCGAAAAAATACATTTAGTGGATAAAAAAGGACAATATTAGCGTCCAAGATGTCGTGAAGTATTAGAATAAAGTAGCATAAAGTGTCAAAGGAAAGTACGAGTACCACAAAAATGTATTTGAGTAAAAGTACTCCGATACTCTGGTTAAATGTCACTTACCGCCTCGGCAGCCACATCTTTGTTGCCCATGAACAGCGGGATACAGGCGGACTACACGGGGGAGAAAACCACGGATAAATGAGACGGTGTGTCCGCTGAGCGGCGGTGGCGCGTGTGAACGTGTTCACGTTACCTGCACAGGTGTCATGTGCGTGAACTTCAGCTCGTGGAGCGTCTGTAAAATGCCGTCGTCGAGTTTAACCGGTAAACTGTCCCACGTCCCGTCGGTGGTGTTCTCCATGCTGGAAATGTAGCTTCAAACTGATGTTTATGCTAATGCTGTTAGCCGCTGCTGGGCTGCTTCTTCTCCACGCTGTTGCTATTTCCGGGTGTGCTGATGTTTACAAGCCGGGTGGGAACTGAAGCGCTGTCATGAGTATAGGTCCGCGTACCCATGTTTTTGTTATTTTTCAAATTTGATTATTTAATCGCAATAAATACAACAGTAGTGGAAGAAACACCCAGGTCCTTTACTTAAAAACACTTCATTTCAAGTAAAAGTCGTGCAATTTAACATAAATACTCACACTGATTGATTTATTAGTTTAGTTTTCAATTTATTGTATTGGTTTTAGAAGGTGGGAGGAAACCGGAGCACCCGGTGTAAACCCATGTCGACACGGGGATCACATACAACTCACAGAAAGGACTGGGAGCTGAACCCCCAGCATCTGCCTGTGATGCTGCTGTGAGTCACTGTGCAGCAATTATTGCAGTCCAGCTATAACATTACTGTTATATGGTGTTTTAGTTTAGCCATTGTATCATGGTCTTTGGTGAAATTAAAGAGATTTCTCAGTGTTTTAAGGTGTAAGAGGAGGAGGAGGAGGGCTGTGAAAAAAGAGAAAGAGGTGGAAAGTTGATAGTCTGGGGGCCTCCATTGATGCAGGCATCTGCCCTGTCATGATGCAGGGTAGATGCCTGCATCAAGGGCGGCACAGACATGAGTGAAAGGATATGGGGGAGAGGGGATGCTAAGCTAGTCGTGAGTTCTGCTGCAGCCTCTGAAGCAGGAAGTGAAGGGCTTAGCGATAGTTTTGGCCACAGACGTGAAGAACCGTTGGATGGCACCACCTTTGTGCTTCTTTGGAGTCTGAGTTGTCGTGATGGATTCTGATCTGGGGGATTGAGCCATGTCCAGGTGAGCTTTCAAGGCCTTCACAAAAACTTTGTCAAAAGCCTGATTATTGAACTCGATGGCCGACTGGAGCAAGCAGGCCGAGCCGAACTTCTCGCAGAGGTCAGCGAACAGGCCATAGAGCATCTGATCTGTGTCAAGAGCCTTGGGGTTGATGATGGGGGTGTTACTCTCCTTGATTTCTGCAAGTATCTTTTCTGTCAAACAGTTGACGATGACAATGGTGTCCGTCTGGCTCAGTGGTTTGTTGGTGACTTCGGTGATGTGTGTTATCAGCTTCTTGAGCAGGAGAGAGACAACTTCTGTGTGTTCGGGCTGGAGTTCGCTGTGCTTCTCGGTCAGGTTGGTTTTTCCGTAACTGGTGAGCATCTTTGACAAGACCTCTTCAATGTCAGTTAATGCTACAGACACTAGATCCGCGTAGTTCACCGCGTCTGAGTCATTTTTGAACCACAGGAGCACCTGCTGCAAGAAATTCCTGACTGCATCTTCTATCATCACATAGAAGAGTTCGGGGCAAGCGGTTGGCTGAGTGACTTCCTCTTCCCTTGCAACGCCGTATATCGCAGTGTCAGACAGCCTCTTTCCGGCTGGAACGGTGGGGATCTGGTACGTCTGCCCGTGCATCAAGTGATGATAGATGTCGTCTGTGAGCTTCTTTGTGAATTTGCTGAGATCATGGCAGGAGGTGACATTTTCCAGATGTTTGTAGACGGGCATCGTGCACGCCTGAGTCTGTGACAGCAAACCTTCTTTCATCAGACGGTCAACATCGTCCATGACGGTCTGCAGGCTGTTATCGTTTTCCTGATGAGCTTGCTGCTCACCTGTATCAATGATTGTGGTCCTGTTGAAAGTGGGACAAGACTCAAGCGAGGACCTGAGCTTGAGAGAGTCCGGTACAGCTCCTGGTATTGTAGAGCCTAAATCGTCATCATGTGGAGGGAGTGGGGTCTTTGATTTATTAGATTTCAGATTAATAATCACAGGGCAGGCCATGGCTGGCATTTTAAACTTGCTCTTGAGTCCCTCTACAGTGCGATGGATGTGTTCTCTGGCAAACTCACCGAACCGGTGGCACCTTTGGTGAGTATTGTGTTGTGAGGATGACGAGTGCAAAGCAAAAAAGGCCTTCAGCTTACCCACCACCAAACCTGAGCTCAGATAGGGCATGAATGGGGAGTTACGCATGGTTGTTGACTCATGACTGGCAGCATCCACACAGTCAAGACTGTGCAGATCTTGAGCAATCATTTGAACAATGTCACTTGCTACAGAGCGAGCCTGCAAAGTGGTCGGTGATGGCTGCACAGGGCTTCCAGCCTCTGAAACGGTTTGGGTGGCTACGCTACAGCTAGCCAAGATAATAGGTCCAGTATTTTTAGTGGCTTGCTTTGCAAGGATGGCACTCACAGCTTCAGTGGCTGCAGTGAGAAAGCTGCCCGATGTAAACTTCTGCATGAATAGTTTTTTAGTCGAAACAGACGTCTTCTTTGGTTCTGGTTGAGAAATGACTTCCACTAATGTTGTAGGTAAGACTGAGGTCTCCTTGGTTACGGCCAGCTCTTCGTGTGGCTCTGGCTCTTGTGGTGCTGACTGAGCTTGGTCCAAAGAATTGACTTCCATAAAGGTTGTATGTAAAACTGGTGTACGACTGGCCTCCTTGGTTACGGCCAGCTCTTCATGTGGATCTGGATCTTGTGGTTCTGACTGAGCTTCGTCCAGGACTTCCACCAACTTTGTCCTGGCGTAACCTTGCCAACACAGGTGGCGTTTGCACTTGCTGACTAGCTCAGCAAAGCGTTTATTCAGGATTCTGGCAGCACAGACTACCATATCGTCAAGAATGTTGGTGCATGATATGGTGCTGCTTACAAAGAAAGCCGGGTCTTGTGATTGTAAAACGGGTGTTTTGATGGCCACTGACAGGACAAAGTTAACCTTCAGTGCCACCTCTTTGCTAATCAGCTGGGTCAGGTTGTCTGTGAACACACATGCCTGCCCCTGGACATGTACAACGTTTGAGAAACTCTGCGTGAGCGATTCTCCCAACGAGGCGTGGATGCGCTCCTCAGATATGGCGAACAAGTCTGGTGACAAATAATCCTGAGAAGGGCGGTTGGTAATGCGCTGATATGCGTCGGGCAGTACAGCATTCAGGATAGTTGCGGAGACAGACTGCACGATTTGCATGCACGTTTCTGCCAAAACACTCCGGGTGACAGCGTCCAGGTCTCCATCTGCAATCATCCTCCACTGACCTGGGCTCAGTTTCTCCAGGGACGTGTTGACCACTGTGCCGAGGACCTCCGGTGCGATTGGAGGGATCTGGCATGTCTTCTCAGCTGGTGATTGGGCCATGGTGACAGGGAACGCAGTAAAATAAGACAAGTTATTTCTCCTCAGGTTATTGAAAGATGCTCCTTGTGTAAACTACCTGACGTTGCTCCTTTATGTAATACAGGTGAGTTCCACGTGCCTCTGATGTTTTTCTCCTTTGATGTTTGTTTTTGTTTGTTTGTTTTGTTTTAAATCACAGCGTTACCATGGAAACGCCCGCGACGCCTCGGACTTCTAGAACGCCATTTCCGGTAAGCACACTGTTAGCATAGATAGCTAGTTAGCCGCGGGGCTAGGACTAACTTTTTAAGCTTGAGTGGAATCAGAGAAAAATCTAAATAAGTTACTCTGATTATGTTGGAGATATTTGTGGGTTTCTGTAGATTTTTATTTTTAAATATGAATGTTTATATTTGTTTTGTTTGGGTAATTTGATTACAATGTCGGCAGCCCGTCATTATCATTAATTAATTTTAAGTATTTTTAGGGCTTTTGTTTTGAAGGTTTGGGGGCAGCATGGGTACAGGAAGTGAATCTACACATCTATATATGGGCATACAGGTGTAGCACCAGCAGGCACTGGGAGGGTTTATGGGGTTTTTCATTGTAAAACTATTTAAATAAGCTAAAGGATCGAAAAATAAAGTATACTCGATATGCTAAAATCCTACCTTTATAGTCTTATATTGAATTATTAAGACATTAATGCAAGAAACATTTTAATTGTTGAGGTTAAGCAATTATTTTTAACAATGCATTCATTATACAAACAATTATAAGTTGATCGTATGTTTTGGATGTAAAATCTTAATATACAAATTAAGTAGAGAGATAAAAGTATAAAGCAGCAATGGGCAGCTTGAGTGACAGTACTGCAGATCTTTCAGTGAAGTTTAAGTGGCAATAAGACAATATCACTATAACAAGTTCAAGTTCTGCATTCAGAATTGTATAAGTGATGAGTTAAAACAGCACTGGTCGATGTGAAGTAAATTCTGGCTATTTGTATATATTAGGAAGTTGAATCCTAAACAATCAATCCGCAAATGAAGTTAAAGTAAGGAATAATAAAGACACACAAATGGAAATTAAATAGTTAGTACAAAGTTAAAGTACAAGTACCTCATCAGTGTCCAGTACCTCGAGGCACCTCCAGTTTGGAAGCATTGAATTAGACGATGAGCAGTCAAAGACTTTGTTACCACACGTTTAGAAAGACATCCAAGTAATTGTACAGAATATTGGATTTATTATGAAACCTGGGGCATTTTCCACAGACAACCATTCTACATTTGTACAGATCCACTTATCAGATTTTGTTGTAGTCACAAAAAGGAAGAGACTGTGTACAGAGCAGTTTACCTGCCTGAGCTCATCAAAGATTGGTTTTAATACAAAACTGGAGCACATTCGATAACATGCAACAGCTGCGATGTTTCAGCCGTGTGCCAGATGTGAAGCTACCGCCGTGGACTTAAGTCTTTACCTTGTTTGGAGAAAGAAAAGGGTAAAAGATATTTGTTTGACAGGCATCATCCAACAGTTGCATGTCACGGGATGTGCTCCAGGGAAAAACTAACTGTTCAAAATTGTATACAATTATAATTTAAAACCCCCAACCCCAACAAAATAACTAGAGTAGAAGCAACTAAAGCACACAGCAGTCATTAGGTGTCAGACCCCCCCCCCCCCAGCCTCAATCAACATGTAACATGTATTTCAGTATTCCCCTACACTTTGCGTTGGAGTTGCACTCCAGTAGTTCAGTTTAAAATCCAGCTCTGCCTCAGCTCTCCACGGTCTTACTGCCAAGTGAAAATTAAATCAACTCGTGAACTCTCAGGCCGAGAAACCTCTCGCCGTTTTCTGAACTACGAGTGGAGTCGCACCGTTTCCCTGCAAAAAGATGTCCACTGAAGCCCCCACCCCCACCCCCCGTGGCATGGATCGTTATGAATCAACAGACGGAGCTAGAAGCTGTACAGTTTCCCTTAAAGACCAGCTGCAGCGTAAACCCTTCAGATCTTTTAGACGTATTCATCAGGAGTGCAATGTGTTGATTTGAGAGCATTAACACAATGTACAGATATCACATATCTGCCAGTACGTTGTCTGACTTTGTTTAAGACACTGGAAACAAAAGCTCCTTCATCTCAGACAAAAATGTAATGCTTTTTTTTCTGTTGTCATTTTTAATCAGGAAAAAAATCCTGTTTCTAAACGTTAATAAGGGCTCCACACATGCCTATTCATTTATGTGCATTTCTTTTTCATCTGACTGCCTTTAATTAAAATGATGAGCCTCGCAGTCATTCACACGGGCCAAACTGTACTGGCAAATGATTGGTATTTAACTGTAATTATCAAACAATGTTGGACAACAGATCTGTTAAACAAAGAAAGAAAACTAATGAAAACTGACATCTATCTCAGCATCTTTTGGCCATTCGTTCCAAACAAACACTAATTACATTTTTTAGAAGGAACCAAATAGGTAACAGGAGAACAAAACATCTGAGATGCACTCATATGTAGGCTTTACTCAAAACTGCCAGTCTCGTTTCCAGAGAGTGTAAATTACTGTCTTGGTGTTGGAGAAAACAGTGAAGGACACAGAGGTATCGTTTAATCGCGCTACACCACTCGCCGTACTTCAAAAAATCTCTTCAGGTAGTAAATCTGTCCAAGAGTCATTGCCACCAGAACCAGAGCTTCAAAGAACGACCACAGCACCACTCTGCTGTTCGTGTTGTCGTTGACTAGAAAGAGAAGAAGACACAATATGTCAAGTTACATTATAAGCAATTGGTTCTTTTAGAAACTGGTTGTAGGTTGGTGATTTTATTGGCTCGGGACTCACTTGCTCTGTGTATCCTCTCGCGAACCTCCATGTACTCCTGCTCATGCTTTACAGCAGTCATGGCAACTGCCAGCTCGTTGATCATCTCCTCCAGCTTGTTTTGGTGGGCTGAAACACGCACAAGTAATCATCAGTGATCGGCCACAACACCGTTGTTGTGCCCCCCCAAAAAAAACAAACATGCATGAGGAATGAAATCCATGCGTGGTTTAACTGTTGTGACGCATGTCGCAGGTGATGCGGTCCCATCACCAGAGACATTCATAGTTCCTACATGTTCTCACTGTGCAAAGTCAAATCATTCACAAACATCACAGCTTGTTATGTATAGTACAAATGCACAATATTAGTTTATACTATGGAAACACTGGTTAGAGAAATCTCTGCAGTGCATCAAACTCAAAAGTCTATTTCACAAGAACAGTTTCGTCATAGCCTGTCCTGTCCTACCATCCCAGCTGTCACCACCTACGATGAGGAAAAGGAGTGCCCAGAATAAAAAGGCAGAAAGGCAAAGAAACTATCAGAAACAAGTAAATCAACAGCAGCAGAATACAGAGAGGAAAAACTGCTTTGCACTCTGCGTGATCCGTCTGGGAAAAGGCTGATGTATTCAAGATATGGATTCTTCTGTGTACCTTCTGTCTCCATGTCCTGGCCTTTAGGGGCCTCTCCAATATCGATTGTGAACATGACGATTTTGGGTGTCATGGTTGACATCTTGTTGCTGAAGCAGAACTTGTAGGTTCCGTCCATGTGTGCTGCCACAGAGTATTTCCCACTGGACTCCCTGTCGCCTTTGTAAATCTGCTTCCCATCAGGGCCTGTTATCTGGGGAGGAACACAAGAAAAAATACATCTAAGTAAAAGAAAACTGCTGCATGTGGACACAAACGACATGAAGGGACAGCTGTAACATATGGCAGCAACATCTGTGTGCACAACACACTCCATAACACTTTAAACCACAGCAACGTTTCCACACAAAACCAGTCAAAGGAGGACAAGCAAAATACAGTTTAACAGTATTTGATGTTCAAACACCGCATTAGCCACATAGTCTGCTAGCATAACTTAGCCGGACACAATGCTAAAGCTAATGCTGCACTTCCTGTATGGTTATGAATAATTTAATCATTAAATGGCAGCAGTTATTAACAGACAGCTGACCGTAAAATGTAGCTGAATTCATTTTTTTCAAACATTTAAATGCTTCGTGTCCAACAGTGAGTGACCGGCCATCAGCCCGGACAGCAACCAACGCTAGTGTCACTTGACTTTACGCGGACATACGGTGCTAGCTAGCGTTAGCACGGGCCTTATGTATAACACACGCAGGTTGAGATAAAAACACATATTTCTTCATGTTAGGTGGCCGGTTTATTGTCTCAGAGCAGTATCCCACCTCGACATCGATGTCCAGGAAGCCTCCTTCGGCTACCTCAAACATGAGGCCCATCTTTGTGCCGGAGTTGACCCGCTCGTAGAAGCATTCCTCGGCATGGGCGTCTATGCTAACGAAGTATCCGGACGCAGTGGCAGACAGGACGGCCAGCAGGACAACCAGCTCCGACACGGTGAACATGTTTCAAATGTTTTACAGCGGGCGTCACACCAAGTCTGACGGTATAAAGAGTGTCCCTGCTTCAGTATATCCCGTAGGAGTGCGGGGTGTCCGTCTGTATGAGTGAATTGTTGCGGTAGAGGAGCCGCATCAGTGTCGGCTGCTGTGTGCTGCTCTCCAACTGCCACGTACAGGCTTAAACGGCGAACGGCGAGGGCCAAACTTAAGAGAGCGCGCGGCGCAAAAGCTGTCAAAATGAAGCCGAATGTGAAACTCCCATCACAGAGCACACGTTTCTTTCTTTTTCTTTAGGCCTGCTGCACAATGTAAATATGCATGTTGGTTGTAAATAGTTTATGCATTGTACATTTAAGATTTGTATCTTGCACCTTTTTGTTTTTATTATTCTATTATTTTTATTTTATTATTACATTTCATCACATTTAGGCATTTCCACTTTTATCCAAAGCGACTTCCAAATAAGAGCTTTACAGCTTTTCTGCATGTGACCAATAAAACTTTAAACTTAAACCTTTTGTCCTGAGAGGGTCTTCGATGTTAAATATTATATCTATCAACTGTAAAAGAAAAAAAAAGAATTAAATAAATAAAAAATACAGGCAATTTCAGCTGACTTCAACCCAAAAATTCTGCAAAAATAAATTCAACAGTGTAGCCTGATAGAAAATTATCATAGGTTTTAAACTAAATGAGAAGTATAAATCAGTTAAAGTGATTTTAGCACAAATATCAACCGTGGATTTTAGCACAAATATCAACCGACAGCAAATATCCAGCTGTCAGGATCAGCTGCTCTCTCTGTTTTAACTCGTTGTAAACTGAATATATTTTGATTTTTGGGGCTGTTGGTTGGACAATACAAGACATGTCAAGTCAAGTAAATAATCATTGTCATTGTCATTGTGGCCGTGGAAGCTTTCTCCCAAGGCCTCCATGTGTAGGTCTGAGATCTGAACTTATCTTATTTAAAGTGTACTAACCGCCGTTTATTTGGGTTCTGTCATTCCTACTGACACAATTAGCTTCCTTTCTCTGAAGCTAATGTTATAGATTTGCTAGCTTTTATTTTCCTGACAGATTGAGTTGGTAGTTAAACTTCCTCACTTTACAGCATTTTATTCCACTGCTCATGAGGGCATTTTTAGAATAGCTGCGGCAGGCAAACACGCGACAAGTGCCGCCATATCAATCTGCAGTGCCTTGTTGTATTAGTGAATCCCAACACTGTGGCAGCTGTCAGGCAGTGACACACTGGTACACCACTGAAAGCACATCAACAGCAACATGTCACAAGTGCTCAGCGGAGTCTACCTTTGCATCCTCAGAAAGTGTGGCAGCTAACCTGACATCCATGGCACCCGCCAGTAGCTGTGGCGTCTGTCATGTGAGCGAGTTGAAGACAAGTTGAGACTGAGGCTGAACAAGTTCTTTATTGTGTAAGAAAAATACTTAATACTGAACTGTCTCTGTGTCCAGGCTCATCTGATGGATTTCAAATATATTGTTTCAGGTCATATTAAGTTGCAATTTTAGAGATCAATAATACATATTCTATTTAATAAAAACTTGTTTTTCTTGTTACAGTTGAGACATTTAAAAGTATTTAATTTCAATTCATCAAGGTAAAAAAAGATGTTCCTCTACTTTTTGTTTTGCTCTGATCATGTGATCTGTGCGGTGTCCCCTCCGCGGCGCGCGGTGCGGCGGAATGTTGTCGGTTTGCCGCTGGTGCGGCGGTGCCCTTTGAAGGGCCTCCGGAGAATTACCGCGCCGCTTGTGCCGCGTGTGCCGCTGTAATCATAAAACAAGCGGTTAGTGCGCATGCGCGGAGTGAAAGAGATGGACTCTTTCATTTATGTCACCCTGTTTGCCGGACGAGCCGAGCTCCGTGCTTTTATTTAAACGGGGCGCAGAACGGCCGCGGCGGGTGAGAAAATCCGCGCACCCTCTATTTTGTCGCATCTTTGGTGACGTCCAATAATCGACTCGCTCTGAAGTCTCCGGGGCCGAGGCCTAGAGACTTTTTATTTTGGGGGGGGTGTTAACACTCGCTCTTAAAATTTAGTTTCGATGCCCAGATTCCGGTGCCCGTTCTGACCGGGTGTTAACCGATGAAGCACTTTATCCTGTGATCGAAACAGAAACGGTCGGAAACGTTAGCCAGCTAATTGTAGCTACTGCTAACTGCCAGCGAGGAAGTGAGGAACGAAAGAAAATGACATCTCGGAGGTAAGAGGGGGGGGGGGCTGGAAAACAATGTCTGCTGGTTATGTTAGCCGAGCTAGCTAACGTTAACTAAAGTCAGCTGTTTTGGGGCGTTGGTGTGTCCGTAAACAAGCTCCGGGTGTGCCGACGGTGGTGTAGCTAGCTAAGCACCTCTTCATTTAGCACACACCGGCAAGTCAACGTTAGAGCTCAGTGTGCAGAGGGTTAGGTTAGAAAACACCCATCAAGCTGCTATCAAACAAGTTAGTTATCAAACAAGTTGGATATCAAACAAGTTGGATATCAAACAAGTTAGTTATCAAACAAGTTAGTTATCAAACAAGTTAGTTATCAAACAAGTTGGATATCAAACAAGTTAGTTATCAAACAAGTTGGATATCAAACAAGTTGGATAACAAACAAGTTGGATAACAAACAAGTTGGATATCAAACAAGTTCCAGGTTAGTGAGCAGTCTGCATGTCATGTATATGGAGAAGTAGTTAGCTTAGTAGCGTGGAAAGAGGACAGACTACTTGTATACTTATTTTTATTTAACCAGATATAAAAGACTCATTGAGTTTAAAAATCTTTTTCAAGACACATCAAGAGGCAACACTCAAAAGATACTATATTCACATGGAGGGAGATGTCATGCAATGCAAGGACAGTTATGAAGAAAGACAGAAAACCGACTGAATGAAGCACACATGAACCAAACTGACAAAATTCAATTCAATTCAATTTTATTTATATAGCGCCATATCATAACAAAGTTATCTCAGGGCACTCAATATATATAAAATAAAACAGGGGAGACAGCGAGAAAGATGGCTGATGCCTCAATACCGAGAGAGTTAGCACAGGTGATGTGTTTTTATATTTATATATTTTCTGTGTGTGTTGTGTGTCTTGCCCGGCTGCAAGCACACAGTAAATAGGGAGAGCCTTTGGACACCGCCTTGCACGCCACACTGAGGCTAATCCTCCTCTTTTTCAGGTGGTTCCACCCCAACATCACAGGTATGGAGGCCGAAAACCTCCTGCTGACTCGTGGGGTGGACGGGAGCTTCTTGGCCAGGCCCAGTAAGAGTAACCCAGGAGACTTTACCCTCTCAGTACGGTGAGTGATGACATTCATGCAGGCGGACAATGCAGCACACAGTATGAGGCTCCTGTACGTGAGGGACGACAGTAAAAACGAAACGATCACCACTCGAGCCTGTTCTCAATTCTGTGTGTTTACGTCAGGATCGCTTTATCTTTAACGTTATCTAACGTGTAGTAGGTGTATGAAAGGATTTGAACAGGTTATTTCATGCTTTTTATTGTCCCCAGTTTCAGCTTTGAGTTCATTTAGTGCTTTCAAAAGTAGGATTTATAAGTTTCATATAGAAGAGAGTTCTGCAGCGATGATGTTTTTGCAGGCCAGTCCAGCAGTGAGCATCGTCCTGGTTCCCTCCACAAAAAAACAACTGGATTTTTGATTATTGCGGAAAAAGCGATTTGTCCCAAATCACAATTGGATGCAGGCAAAAAACTCATCCATACATCACTCTCTAGCATCAGCGAGTAGATTGTAATCTGTGAAACGTAGAGTTTTAACCATGTGATCCAGATGTAAACAGGCCTTTGAATACAGCCGCTGATTCGAGCCAAGAAGTAAATGTTCTGTAATTCTCTTAAATGTTTGTTTACGGCCGATTGTTCCACCCGTAACCCCAGTTATTACTGTTCAAACGTTTCGAACGTAGCTACTTCACCTTTAGTCGTCTTGTGTACTTAATGCTACACTAATCAATATTTTAAAGAAGAAGAATTGATGAAAGGACTGAGTGATTGGACAGCTGAGTCTGCGGCTGCATCGTGGTGCTGTTCACTAACAGACCGACAGACAACCAGCTGGTGAACCTCCAGCAGCTAAAGCTTTTCCACTATTACATGATTAAATCTAAAGCATGAGCTGCGTTAAAGGATGGAGGGGAAGCGTAATCCAGGAAGGAAGACTAACTGTTACTGATATAAAAAGAGTTTGTGGTTTTATCTCGGGGCCTGTCGAGTCAAACGTTTTTAAGATGGAGAATCATTAAGTTCATCTGATGTAGCCAGTGTTCTTTTTCTAACACACTCATATTTTATCATCTCTCACTTTATTTACTTCCTGTATTCACGCTCCTCTCGTGGAAACAGACTTGTCCACCGGGACACCGGTTTCTTTGAGCACATTCTGCCAGACGTAACCAGAAGTCCTTGAACGTTACATGCAATGCCACTGAGCTGCAGATCTGCCACAAGTTCTCCTTTTTCTGTTTTCCGATGATGGTGGTCACCTACAATGACTCAGCGCACTTCACGCCGTCCGTCTGCTTTGTGTCGCAAAGAACGCAGCGTTTTCCTTTTGTTTATTTATCTTTTCTAAGATCCACGTTTGCAGACGTTGAGTCTGAAAGCCGCCGCGCTGCCTTTTCAATGTTCTCACAGCTCGCTTCTTTTTTTTTTCTTTGTCTCTCTCCTCTTGCAAATAGCAGATGGTAGCCATGTTGTTAGTGGTGCATGTGACGCGGGGTGTCATTTTAATGATAAAAAAAAACATGAAACCCCCCATCCCATCCTGTGTCCATGAACGCAGCATAATACAAACTATCAGTTGATAAAACGGTTAAGAAAAGGGGAAAAACTCACTCTTTTTTACTGTTTTTTATCTGTTAATTATCTGTGTGTTTATTTCTAACACCTCCTGCAGAGTGATGCGACTCAGCAGGTCGAGGTGTTGACAGACGTGTGTTTGTCCTTTTCTTGGGTTGGTTTGTGTGATCTGCTGCACAACGTTATGTTCAAAATAAAGGAAACAGTGATTTATGTCAGAACTGCATATTTCTATACAACAGACCCGTTGTTGTTGTTGTGACTCCCATTGATAGAAAAGGTGCATAATGATGCAGTTACAGCTTTAACTGCGGATTCTTTTCATTATGGGTCCATCTGTTGGTTCTTTTCTTAATGAATCGTTGAACTTCATGTAGTCAAAATGTAAAAAACTGCTTGTTTTGTTTGACCAACAAGTCTCTTTTGAGAAGCTGGAACTCGGCAACGCCAATTTGCTTGCAGATGGATTTATTCAAAGAGTTGCTGATTATCTGGATCAACTAACTGATTGATCTCTAGATGTTGGAGTCACACCTTTTTTATATCTGATTGATCAGTAAAGCTTCATTCTCTGTGACGTGAGATAAAGTGAGAAGATGCATGTTGCTTCATGTTGGAGTCTGTTTTCATTCCTTTAACATGATGTGTGTGTTCTTCTCTGCAGGCGAAATGGAGCCGTCACCCACATTAAGATCCAGAACACGGGAGACTACTACGACCTCTACGGCGGGGAGAAGTTTGCCACCCTGGCTGAGCTGGTGCAGTACTACATGGAGCATCACGGGCAGCTGAAGGAGAAGAACGGAGACGTCATTGAGCTCAAGTATCCGCTCAACTGTGCGGACCCCACCTCGGAGAGGTGAGCGAAGTAGCATCTTTTCTGAACACTTGAACGTCTTGTGGGGTTTACAGGTCTGTAAGAAGCTGAAACCAGAAGAATCAAACCCACCTTTAAAGGACTTGATATGTTACGTATCATGAACTGGACTCATAGACCCTGTAACATTCATCCACACATGCACAAACTGCAACTCACAGCTAAACCTTCCTGTAGCCACATGTTGCCATCCACAGCAGAGTGCAGATGACCTCTGGTCTGGAGTCAGGTCTTATATTTACTCTCCGTACCTAGAAGGAACACAACAATGTGTTGTCTTTGCTCTGGGGTTCATGTAAAGTCTTCAGCTCTTGATTGTCCAGTACTGCTTGACAACAAACCTTTTGTATCTTGTGTTTTTCTTCAGGTGGTTCCACGGACACCTGTCGGGCCGGGAGGCGGAGAAGCTGCTGACGGAGAAAGGGAAGAACGGCAGCTTCCTGGTGAGAGAGAGCCAGAGCCACCCGGGGGATTTTGTTCTGTCCGTCCGCACGGGAGACGACAAGACGGACAGCAGCGACAGCAAACCCAAAGTGACTCACGTCATGATCCGCTGCCAGGTAAACGCTCTGTCCCCACTGTGTTCAGGTCTACGTCACTGTAACGGCGACGCCGGGACAAACATTATCGTTTCTGTGCACTGTGAGCCCGTCCAGCTGCTGCTCTGAGCCGTCACACCAGACCTCTGTTTGATTCTGTCCTCGATCTGAAGGCCAGGAGGAAACTCTGACAAACCTGCCGGCGAACAGACGCCGTCATGCATTCACCTGCTGATTCTTTTCACGATGAATCGTTCAGTCTGAAAAATGCTCCTCACGGTTTCACGGTTGCCTTCAAATTGCTTCTTTTGTCCGACCAACAGCCCAAAACCCCCAACTCTTCATTTACTGTCAGAAAGGACAAAGAAAAGCAGCAAGTCCTCACATTCAAGAAGCTGGAAGCTGCAAATGTTTGACTTTTTTTACTTGAAAAATGAAAAAAGTTGCCAATTCATTTTCTTTTGGTTGATTTTAAATAATCGACCAGTTGTTGAAGCTGTTTCTGATTTTCTAGAGAAAACAAAAAGTAGTTAAGTGATGTTTCATCACGCCGCTCTGCTACTTAGCAGGAAAATATCTCACTAATGGAAATGTTAAGCAAGATTTGGTAAAATCCGTACGCCACTCGAACGCAACACATTCTGCCCTGCGTCACACGGCAGATGTCTGTTAGTGTCTCAACGCCAAGATTTAACTCGTGGAAACAAAAGCTGCGTCGTCTGTTAACGAAACCCCTGAACATGAAACTTCAGCCCTCACACACACACACACACACACACACACACACACACACACAAACAGTGCTGCAGGTACTCAAGTTTTTCCTGTTGGCGCTGCGTCACCTGGTTTCAGGTGCTTGTAAACGTTCTGCTCGTCTCATGGCGGTGACGCCGGGCGCTCACGTGGCTGCTTCTTCTTCTGTAGCATGACCTGAAGTACGACGTGGGTGGGGGGGAGAAGTTCGACTCCCTCACTGACTTGGTGGAGCACTACAAGAAGAACCCCATGGTGGAAACTCTGGGCACCGTGCTTCAGCTCAAACAGGTACGTGTGGTTACTCTGCTGTCGGCTGCTGCTCCTTACTTCTGTGCTGACTGCTCGTTACTTCTGTGCTGACTGCTCGTTCTCCTCCTCAGCCGCTGAACACGACTCGCATCAACGCCGCGGAGATCGAGAGTCGAGTCCGGGAGCTGAGCAAGCTGGCGGAGGCCACAGACAAGTTCAAACAGGGCTTCTGGGAAGAATTCGAGGTGAGTGGTTCTGTCGTCGTGTCGTTCTGCAGCTCACCTCTCGTAGTTTGTGAGAATTCGTAATCACATGTTGTTTTCTTTTTCTTCCATCCAGACTTTGCAGCAACAAGAGTGCAAGCTGCTCTACAGTCGCAAGGAGGGCCAGCGAGCAGAGAACAAGAACAAGAACAGATACAAGAACATCCTGCCCTGTGAGAAACATGCTTCCGGTCGCAGCTTCACCGGACGGCGTGTCAGAAACCACACTAACGCTCTGTGTCTCTGTTTCCAGTCGACCACACTCGTGTGGTGCTGAATGACAGGGACCCCAACGAGCCCGGCTCCGACTACATCAATGCCAATATCATCATGGTAGTATCAGCTGTCATGGTAAACTCCCTTCATCCTCACACACACACACACACACACATCATTTCTTCTGTGCTTGATAATCTGTAGATGTATAAGATGTAGAGTTTTGCACTTTGTGCTCTTGATTTGACTCCATTTGCTGATTGCTGATTGTGATTGTCATGTTGGGGTGTGTGTGTGTGTGTGTGTGTGTCTCTCTGTGTGTGTGTGTGTGTGTGTGTGTGTGTGTGTAGCCGGAGCTGGACTCTAAGTGTAACAGCACCAAGCTGAAGAAGAGCTACATCGCCACTCAGGGCTGCCTGCAGAACACCATCAGTGACTTCTGGAGGATGGTGTTTCAGGAGAACTCCCGCGTCATCGTCATGACCACCAAAGAGGTGGAGAGAGGAAAAGTAAGCAAGAAAAGATGACGCGCTGAGCTGCGACCTAATGTCAGTCCACCTTAAAACCACTGAAACATTCAGTTTAGTGGCGCACGGTGAACACAGACTGCAGGATGTTGTTGCATCAGTATATTATGTGTCATGAGTGGCACTGAATCGTTTTAAAACAGCCATCACAGTTAGGAGATGTCCTCAGATTGTTTTGTCCAAACTGACACAGAAGATGAAGAAGAGCAGCAGATAATCTCACTGGAGGAGCTGGAACCAGAGATTTAAGGGCGTTTTGTTTGCTTTAATGTCAGTGAAAACTTGCTTTCACGTCATGATGAGGACGGTGAGGGTGTGGTTTGGTCAGATTCGACTGACGGTGGCCTGGCAACAAATGTAAACAAACCCATTTTGATTGAAAGGTTGCTAAACTCTGATTGGTGCAAAGAAGGAAGTGACATCACCTGTTTCCAGCTGAGCCCTGCCGACTTCAAACCTGTGAACTCTGGAGAAACAAGTCAAACTGTCCTGACTCTGGTAGAAAAGTGTGTGTTCTTTGTTGTCGTGTCTCTGCAGAGTAAGTGTGTGAAGTACTGGCCGGACATGTCGGCTCTGAAGGAGTACGGGGCGATGCGCGTTCGCAATGTCAAAGAGACGGCGGCGCACGACTACATCTTACGAGAACTCAAGCTGTCCAAAGTTGGACAGGTAAGTTGTGTTTGTACAACCTGTAAATTCCACTTTCACAAGGAGCCTCAGTGTGCGTGCGTGCGTGCGTGCGTGCGTGCGTCTTCAGCTCCATTGTTTCTCCACAAAATATTAAAAACACATCAGTGAGCCACACTGTTGTTCTTTCATCACCAATGAACACACACACTGCAGTTTATTTACACACACACACACACACACACACACACACACACACTCTGTCCTGTTGCCCCAAATATTCACTAGAGCAGTAAATGTGGATTCATCCACTGCTGAAATAATCCCCAACTTTTTGAAGTAATATAACGAAGCTGTTTTGAAGCTTCACTGTATGTTCTGCATGTTCTCAGGGAAACACAGAACGCACAGTTTGGCAGTACCACTTCAGGGCCTGGCCGGACCACGGAGTCCCCACCGACCCCGGCGGTGTGCTCGACTTCTTGGAGGAGGTCAACATGAAACAGGAGGGCATACTGGACGCTGGACCTATAGCGGTACACTGCAGGTACACACACACACACACACTTAAGTAAACGAGCCATAAATTTTCCGTAACACACCGTGAAGTTAACGAGTTGGGACTTTCTCTCGTGTTCTTCAGTGCGGGGATCGGGCGGACAGGAACGTTTATAGTGATTGACATCCTGATAGATGTGATCAGAGAAAAAGGTGAGTCCGCTCCAACAACAGGACCCTCTCACACTTCAGGTGTGTCCACAGAAACACCCAACATGAGATTTAATACACACTAATTCACACTTGCATTCATCTCTTTTGGGCCGGATCACAAATCTGATTACAACCCGACTTCTGGCCTCTCCTCAAACACCAGAAGAAGAATAACTTGCAACAATAACAAATGACAGTTTAGCTAGCTAGCTATCTGGCTATCACATATATGAACTACAAACCGTACATCATCTTCTCAGACTCTTGAGTCCAGCCGTGTGTTTTAGATCCACACTGTTAGTTCTGGTGACTCTAGCTGTCTGACCCGTCTGTAAACTGGCTCACATGTATCTGAATGTATCGAATCCTCCTGGTTTTACTTCGAGGGTTTTGTCACCGATGCTGCGGGTGTTTCGGGGTAAAACCTTGTTTTCGTGCTGCAGGGGTGGACTGCGACATCGACGTGCCGAAGACCATCCAGATGGTTCGTTCTCAGCGCTCTGGGATGGTGCAGACGGAGGCGCAGTACAGATTCATCTACATGGCTGTGCAGCACTACATAGAAACACTGCAGAGACGCATAGAGGAGGAGCAGGTGTGCAGCAGATCCCCGCTTTCTTCTTTCTTCCAACTCCTCCCGTCTCTAAGCTTCGTCTTGTGTTCTCTTTTGTAGAAAAGTAAGATTAAAGGGCGCGAGTACACCAACATTAAGTACTCTTTGTCCGACCTGAGTGGAGGAGAGCAGAGCCCTTTGCCTCCTTGCACTCCTATTCCTACTCCCACCTGCACAGAGTAAGTACTGCTCCCAGTGAAGGTTTACACTTGAATCACGCTTTTGTCAGTCGTTGCTTGTGAACGTGCACGTGTGTGTTGGCAGGATGAGGGACGACAGCTCCAGAGTGTATGAGAACGTGGGCCTGATGCAGCAGCAGAAGAGCTTCAGATGAGATTCACCTTTGACCCCCAGTGCTCTTTCAGTTCCAGGTGAATTAAACGACACACTACGTACCAAGAAAACGATACTCAAGTAGGGAAACCTGGGAAAAGCAATGTCTGGACATTAAAAAAGGTGTTTGAGTTACTCACATGGTAAATTCAGCAGCAGCACTTTCTCATCATTCGGCTCCTCTGTTTCTTTTTGAAGCTGTGTAAATCAATATTTTTTAATACGAACAATGGATCAAATGAAGCGTTTTAACATCTTTCAGGTTTTTCAGGTGTTTCCAGCCGCAACAGTTTATTTCAGCTAAACAAGCTCTTAAAACCCTTCTGTACGGTACCTGCCAGGCTTTTAATGTGAAACGTATGTGCAGGAAGTGTAAAGTGTCATTGACAGTAGTTTAACTCAAAATAGAAGCAATCAAATTTTTATTTCTCAATGTCAAAAATACTTTCTGTTAAAAGTTGAAACTCAAGCAAGTCTAGTGTCACGGTGTTGTAAAGATAATGTGATGTTTAAATAAAATAATAATTTAAGACAATATGTGAACTTAGAACAGCAGAGAAGAAGAAAAACAAGGATACATCTTTATAAAATATGAAAGAAATGCACTTTTTAGGACTAAACACCGGTCTCTAATAAAGGCCTGGTTCTCCCGGATCACTTCTGACTGTTGCCTTTTCTTTTTCTGCCCTTCTTCTCCTTCAGGATCTTGATCTTGATCCTTTTTTCGCCAGTTGTACCTTGACGCCTGAGACTTGACCGTAATGACATGGAACAATGGGAAGAATAAAAACACAAAAAACCACACAAGAAATAACAAAACAAACGTGAGAGAGACCAGACACCCGGGTCCTCGTGTCCTCGCTCATCCTACATGAACATTTGCCCTCTAGTCGTTTTCTAAACCACTGTGATCATCAGAAGAGCCTTCGAGAAGCCTAACACGCTAAATCCTTTACTAAACCACAGTTCGGGTTTGGCCTTTGTAAATCTCACCCCAACAAGGGCTGCAAACAGCGAGCACTCTCCTCCGAGGGTGGTAACCTTTGCTCATCTCTACGTTTTCTATGTCTTTTTTTTTTAATCATTATTAACCAAAGGAAGATTATGTAGATTGTTTATTTGTTTGTTTGTAGATGAAAAGTGAGGAGTTTTCTGAAAAAGGCCGGTGCCAAAACCGCAAATGATTTTTCTCCACATTTCTCCGCCAGTTTAAAAAGTCTCTATTCGGCCTGTTGAGCCTTTTTTAAAGCAGCGAGGAGACGAGACCTTATTTGTGGACAGAAGTGAGCGAACGTTCCAGTGATTATTGTCTAGTCTTCACTGTGTTTATATAAGTAATGTTTCTGAATGGAGAAATATTGGCATTGTAGTGTAATACCATATTTACTGTTTATTTGTAATCCACTAAACATGAATTCCTTTTTATTTTTGTTCTTTTTTTGCGCCTGAACCGCCTCGAAGACTAACTCTAACTTTACTCCGGGCTGTTCGGAGTGTGAATTAACTTTAAAACCTTTTTTTTATATATGCTTTTGTTTGGATTCACGGTGTCTGTGTAAGTTAACCATTCCTGAGCTCAAGCCGAAAGCCCTTACTGCTGCACTTTTATTTAGCAGCATTAACACGTTACAGTCCAGCCTTGATTCACCTGGTGGAGTTATATAATCTCTGGGGTTTAGAGAGGAGCTTCTGGGTGGGGTAGGTGGTGGAGGGGGGCACATGTTTGATCCCCCCCTTCATGTCTGCACTTCTATGTCAAAGTCAGTGTGATGACATTAAGATTTCAGGGGAGTCTGTTGTGTTTCAGTTTCAGGCAGCGACACAGACGCACGACTGCCGAAACTAAAAAAACTACTTTGTTTTTTAAAGTTTTTTTTATTTTTTAAGTGCATATTACTTTTTTATTTTCAGTCTTTCTTTCTTTCTTTTTTTTTTATTTTTAATCGAATGCCTTTCAGTGTACCATTGCCTATTTTGAGCACCACATGTACTTAATTTTTAAGAGTCACTGTTTTAAGAAGCAACCACACATCTCTCAGCTTTGGCAGTAAAAGTAGACACTGTTGTGGTTATAGATTGTTCGACCTGTGATAGTCAGCTGGATCCAGTAGTTTACACACACACACACACACAGCTTTGTAAAGGTGTATTTTCTTGTCTTTCTGTTAATCAAAGATAACCATTTCAAAGTTCGACCTTTTGGGGAAACTTGCTCATTCGCTTTCTCGCCAAGAGTTAGATGACGTCCACTCACGTCTGATCTCTAAATATCAAGCCGCAGCCGGTTAGCTTAGCTTAGCGTAAAGACTGGAAACAGGTGGAAACAGCTAGCCTGGCTCCCAGCATGTAGCGCCCTGTAAAACCACGACTTGACAGATATGTTTGTAGTCTGCCTTTCGATGAGAACATGGATACCACTCTTATGTCTGTGCACTAAATATAGAGTGCAGCCGCTTAGCTTAGCTTAGCATAAATAGCCTGTCTGTCCAAAGGCGACAAAATCCACCGACCAGCACGTCTAAAGCTCAGTTATTAATATGTTACATGTTGGGCTTTTTTAAGCTTTTAAAGTCTTTATGCTAAGCTAAGCTAATCACCTGCTAGCTTTAGCTTCGTATTTAGCATGGAGATGTTGGAGTGACATGGATCTTTTCATCTAACTCTCAGCAAGAAAGCAAATAAAGAGCATTTCCTCCACAAAGTCGACGTCCTCTTCACAGTCAGCTGCAGTATTAAGTGAAGTCGGGCATTTTGGATCTGTAGTCCGACGAGTTGGAAACACTCATTTCAGACATGTGGCCTACGTATTTTCTGTTGTCAAGCCTTCTCAGCTTCTGCACACTTGCTTTTACCATCACTGCGCCTTTCTGAGGACCTGCAGTCTTGCGATTGAACTTCCTGTATCTGCTGACTCAGAACTCCACTAAGAAGAGGAAGCAGAAGCGGCTCTCCTCTGTTTTTTGCCTTTTGAGGGACAGTTTCTCAGCAACCACTGATCCGGGACTGGGCAGCTTCTTTTCAGTAACATTAAAAATCATGAAAAGGAAACATCAGTGTTTATTTCATGCCCCCCCCCCCCCCCTCCGGCTGCTTCTGCTGCTTCACAGCAAGTGTTGTTTGAAATGATTCTTCTCCTCCCGGGTGAACGCCATCCACTGACTGAGCTCTCCTGTAGTGTGGTGTACTGTATGCAGTTTTATCGTCCAACGAATGAGTGTGCACACCTCTAATGTTTGGTGGAGTGCTTGCGTGTGGTGTTTTGTGTGTGTGTGTGTGTGTGTGTGTGCGTGCGACTGCTGTTCTTGGATACTTTTTCTTTGTTTTTTTTGTTTTCTTCCCAGATGATAAAACTGTTTTCCACTGATCATGTAAGCAATTTAGATGCATAGACGTGCCTTCTATGCATATGCCTCTGTGTATGTGATAGCTATTTAAAAACACAAACAAAACCGTGCTCGTCACTTCCACCGCCATTCAAGAAGCTGTAACACTTAAATGTGAACTCTTTCATCCTGAACAAAAGAGGAAAAACAGTGATCGCAATGCAAACAAACTATATTTTTTAACATGTATATTGTACATGAGTACCTGGTAGAGGAGAATGTACTTACTAAACATATCTACTTGCCAATAAGATATACTGTATGTATATTCCTACAGCTTTCTCTCCATGACACGGAGGGACCTCTCACAAAGCTTAAGAGGTTTATTGTATGACTTTAATGCAGTTAACCGTGTTAACTTCCTCAATAACAATAAATGGCAGGCTCGTGCCACATTACAACACTGTGTTGCTTTTCCTTTTATTTAAAATTAAATGAAAGCCAAAAAAATGTAATTATTCGTCAGAAAACGTGGGCGTGCTCGCTGCTCTGAAGTTAAACATAGTGAAAGCAGTTGAAGTGGCGGACTAAAAATGATTATTAAGAGATGAAACCAGCTGAAATTGGAAAAAGCAGAAAGTTCAGTTTAACTGAGCAAAGTGAAAGTGTTAAAACAGGAAGATCCAGTGAGTAAAAATTTAAAGAGCATGAGATGAAAAATAGATGAAGTGAGTTGATGTGTAAGTGGTAAAAGTAGTATTTCACTAAGTGAAACCACCGAGTGAAGGTTTGGTGTCGATACAAGTTGAAGTTCAAGCCCTGATTAGCACTCGGTGTGAAAGTGTGATGAGCTGAGTGGTGAGATGAAGACATGAGAAAACCAATGAAGGCTGTTGAAAAATGCATTTAGGTGTTAAAACTGAAGGAAACTCAAGCACCAGT
Source organism: Nannoperca obscura (assembly GCA_036024295.1). Lineage (NCBI taxonomy): Eukaryota > Metazoa > Chordata > Actinopteri > Centrarchiformes > Percichthyidae > Nannoperca > Nannoperca obscura. The sequence continues at coordinate 52,280 of JAVQJL010083923.1, forward strand.
TTCTAGTGTGTGAGCACAAGACTGGTTTGAATAAACTGAGCTTGAAGAGTAAGAGATGATGTCCTGGAACTAGATGAACTGGAAGTACTTGCGTTTACTGTGGAAACTGGGAGTAAGAAGAGTTTAAAGTGAAGACAACAATCCTGGGAAAGAGTCAAACTGTTCTTTTCTAATTCGAGTGAACTAAACTTTTATTGGCTCTCAATACAACTCACAATTAACATTGAAACCGCCTTTCTTCTTTGTGGTGTAATTTGATTATGTTGGGTTTTTTTGCATTAAAGCTCATCTGGAGACCTTTAAGCACTGAACGGGGATCATTATTAGTTTATCCTAATCCGGTTTGCCTCACGAGAGAAAGGTACAATGAAGCTCGGTGCTTAACGAGGATAACGACATTCAGCAAGAAGAGAGAACGAGAGATACCAGAGGAATGATGCCATGGACTAAACATGTCCACAACAACAAACAACAATCCCTTATATTTATTAATGTCACATGTTTGTTCTTTCTGCTCAAACTTGCAGTAGGTGTGTTTAAAGCAGCTCTCCTCGGGCAGGTCAGTCACATTGTTAAGTGCAGTATGTTTTATTTTCATGACGTGATACTTTTATTATTTTAACAATCCACAGCAGACAGCTAAAACATGCAACAACAAACAAGTTATACACTTATTATTCATTTTCTTTCAGCTTTGTTTCTGAAAAATCATGTTTCTTCAATCAGTTTGAGGGACAAGTGGGCCATACTACAATACCCATGAGCCTCGGCTGCTGTTGCTGTGGAGAAGAAGCCGGTCGGAGACGTGAATCAGAGAATATAGTTTTACCAAATAATCCCAAATTGATCCAGAAGTGAATTAATGTATGCTGCAGATTGTGGTATCAGTTTTCTCCACACTGTAATCTTTAGCTTCCACCTGCTGTTGGCAGCTTCCTGAAATGCACCTTGGGAGTCGCAGTTGTCTTTACGTAAACTGGCTTGTGTGACTTGCACCTTCATCTTTATATAAAATAAAAAGTTGTTTTTAACACAGCTGTTACTCTTTAGTGCTGATGATTAAACTGGTGAAATGTAACATAAGAATTGGGACTTTGACTTCCAGCGCAGTATTTTGTTGTTTAATATGTTGGACTTGTCTGTTTTCAGCTTGTTTGGCCCCCAAATGGCCAAAAACACGAAACAAAAAAGTCACTTAATGCAGCTTTAATTCTTGTATTTGTCTCTTTGTGAATTCCCCCCATCACTTTTCTCCTCCCTTTGCTTGTACGCTGTCTCTTTCTGTCTCCTTCTGTCCGTCCCTTCAGGCTGATGTCGGAGGGACTCAGACGGATGTCCTCGGGGGGGTTTGAGGTTCACCACAAGACGCCCTTTCAGACAGCGACCACTCACTCCCTCACTGGACTCTGCGCTTTCCCAAAACCGCTCCACTAGCCTGTTTCATGCCACCACCAGGGATACAACAAGTTGATGAGTTATGACATCCCTGCAGTGGACACACACACACACACACACACACACACACACACACACTCACTTCCAGGCATTCATGCATTGTGAACAAGCAGCATCTGGACAGTTTCTCTGAAGGACTTTATACCCAGGGTTATTAATGACATTACTGAACAGAGACATGTATGTGTGCATGCAGCACAGGCAGTCACATGCACACACACACACACACACACACACACACACACTACATGTTATTGACCTTTAGCTTCGTCATGAATTTGGCATTTATCCGTCATTTGTCATGAACTTTTCCTGTCTTCTCTGTTTCCTGCTGGTCTTTTATTCCTCTGGGATTTTTTTTCTTGCGTCTGTGTTCCTATTAAATTGTCCAGTGAGAACCAGGTATCTGGTAATTAAATGTCTGAGAAAATGTTCCTGAACAAACCATTTAAAAATCCATTGGATTTTCTTAAAAGAAGCTGAAAACAGAGCAGTTTCTCTGGACTCATGAAAACATTTCAACACGGTTTATAGCCACACTATCGACGTGGCTATAAACCGCGGGGATGGCGGTCGGGCTTTCCACCACTTTGGTCAAGTCTAAATTATCTATCGATCTTCTATCAGCTAAAAGCAGCAGGGCTGGTCCTGATCTCCCTGGGGCCCTAAGCAAAATTGAGGGGGGTCCTCCTACCTGACCCGAGAGCCAGATAAACCATTGCCACACAGTTCTGGCTGATGATCCAGCATCTCCGATACTGACAAACTTAAGCATAGCACCTGTAAATTATAGATAACAACACTATTATTTATTTATCAGCTGCACCATTTAGTCTCCTTTTATACATTTTCAAATATAAAATAAAAAAGTTATTTACTATGTGCATCCATATTTCCCAGTATGCCCAGCTACATGCATTAGACCAGAGTTGTAACCAAACCTTGTTTGAGAGACTAAAAGATTGTGAGTGCCATGAAATTTGCTGGAGATATTCATGTTCCCAAGAGGGTGAATCCTACTGACATTGGTGGCCCTCTGATTTTTCCTCTAGCGCCCCCATGAGTTCAAAGTTTCCACTTATTCTGTGAAATATCTCAACATCTCCTTAATGCATGAGCCCCAAATGTTGCACACTTGACGTTCGTGGTTCCCAGAGGATGAACCCTACTGACTTTGGTGATCCCTTACCTTTTCCTTTAGCGCCATCAGCTGGTCAAACTTTGTCAAAACACTTTCATTTCACGATCAAAAACCTGCACAAAACTAACAAGACTTTCCCATGAGCCTCTTCTGTAGTCTGTGTTTAGTGCTAATTAGCTAATTTTAGCATGCTAACCTGCTTAACTAAGATGGTGAACATTAAATCTGCTAAACGTCAACATGTAAATATTATGACTGTGAGCATGTTAGCACGCTGATGTTAGCATTTAGCTCAAAGCACTGTTATGCCTAAACACAGCCTTATGGAGCTGCTAGCACAGTGACTTCTCCTGTTGCCACTACTTAGACGAGGACGATTTATAGATCCTGAAGCCTTTCTGACATGTTCTCTTGCTTGGACAGTAGGTTGAGCTTAAGCTGCCAGCCTGTTAAAACTTAATTTACCCTCATGAGCATGCTTGCTCTGTTAATCGCTGTAATTACACACTCGTGTCTGTGCAGCGTTTGGGGATACTCGCTCGTGGGCAGCCCTTTAGCCATTCTCTTCACTAACCAGTGTACAAACACAACTGTAGTTTAATCCCTGAAGCACCTCTGCATCATTCGCAAATCTGATTCCATCACATTATTCATCCATCAGACTGCAGCCTCTTCTTACTGTGCAGTATATCATGCTATCAAGGTAATCCAGCAAGACAGGCAGAGAGACAGACGGGCAGTGCTGAGGTACAGCTGATACGCAGGTCTTTTCTTATGTAATTAATGATATTTTTTGCTTAATTATGTAAATATGTGAAGAAAGAATCAGACATCAAACACCTCAAGCGAATAGTTGATGTTTTAATTAATTTAATTGGATGTCAACACATCCACAGTGTGTGGAGTTCAGCTGGAGTTCATCAACACACCTTGTTAAGTACCTTAAAAAGGAGCTCTAAGAATACAAACGGGCGACACTTTAGTTTAGCATTTTAAATCATTATATAAACATTTAATAAATGGTTTATAACACAATATGTTGTTATGAGCACCTTTAAGGACATTTCCTGTGAAGACATTTTATGTTATTTATGTTATTATGAAGGGATCACAGATGATAATTAGCTTTTAGCTAAAACAATAAATAAATACTACGTTTTTTTTATAGTATCATTAATTAAATGTTTATACGTCAGCCTCCAGTAATGGGTACCAGGTAAGTATCTGCTTACAATTAAGTGTATAGTGTGTTATAAACCATTAATTAGATGTTTATAAATGCTAAATAGAGAGGGCTCAAAGTTCAATTATTCTCTTATTGATAAATCCGTCCAATATTCTTGATTAATTGTTTTATGTAAATGTCAGAATGCCTGTTATATTTTCCCAGAGCAATTAAAAGATTTAAGTAGCTTCAAAAGCAAACTCTGTAAATCAAATACCCTATTTTATTTTATTTTGTTATCCTGCATCACTAAACCTGACTCCATGAGTCCATGCTGAAACCCAAACTCAAATCCATGTTCTGTTGCATGAACTGACACTCTCTCCACATCTGTGGCTTACAGCTGCTTGTTTTGGCACTTTTTCAAGGCTGAATTAAGATTCAATTTGATGCAAACTGCTATCCGGCGAAATGTTTGGCCAATTAAGTGTGCAATGTACTGTAATTACGTGTGTGTGTGTGTGTGGGGGGGGGGGGGGGCACTGGCAATTTAAAAGAAAATACAAAGAAGGAGCCCCAACAGGGCAACAACAGGCTAACACGGCTGCACATTTTGGATGACTGGCAGTTGTTTAATTTTAGCTGAAGCTTTTGGAGGGCAGAAAGTGGTCCTCTGGGACACACTTACCACAGTTCAATAAATCAAAGAGGCTCCTCAGACGCTGGAGCTTTCTTTAATACCTCGAAATGAACATGCATCTCACATGTCAGCATAACATCCCACATGTGTGATAGTAAGTGTTTGTCTTTGTTGCTCCAGTGGCTGTTCTTGTAAAACGGCTTAAGGTTAACTCTTGGCTATGTTTGCTGAATAATAGAATTACATAATCATTATGGTCTCTAATTGCACAGAGCAGCAGGCCTATTGGATTTGTATTGTATTGCACATAATAAGTGCAGCTGTTTAGCTTCAGGGAAAATAAAGGACCAAAAATAGATCTATTAGAAAGTATTCCCATGTGGTGCATGAATACAAGTCCTTTTGTAGCACATATATACACTCAGCGAGGCAGAGATAAGCAGTAGGTTTAATCTGTCAAACAATAACAGAAAGGAAATCTGATTATTTATTTGGTGATTGTGGAAGATTACAGTGGTGGAATATATATATATACACATATACACACACACACACACAATGTGCAAATATACTCCATTACAAGTAGATTACTTAAATAAAAGTAGCCTACGGAAGTATCATCAGCTAAATGTATCAACGTCTAACTACCAATTCTGCAGAAAAATATATGACATTATTAGATTATTATTACTGATGAATCATTGTTAGAGCAGCATTTTACTGTTGTAGCTGCTTGAGGTGGAGCAAGTTTAACTTTATGGCACAGTTAGCTAGTGTTAACTACTTTATATACAGTTAGCTAGTTTTAACTTCTTTATATACAGTTAGCTAGTTTACAACTACTTTATATACAGTTAGCTAGTTTACAACTACTTTATATACAGTTAGCAAGTTTTAATTACTTTATATACAGTTAGCTAGTTTAACTACTTTATATACAGTTAGCTAGTTTTAACTACTTTATATACAGTTAGCTAGTTTTAACTAGTGTATAAACAGTTAACTAGTTCATGCCAGTGGTACCCAACATAGGGGTTGGGCCCTTCAAAGGGTCACTAGTTAGGTCTGAGAGATCGTGAGATGATTAATGGGAGACAACAGAAGAAGCATGTTCTGATACACAAATCTGTTTTTTTTTAAACTTTTCTATAATCTTTGTTTTTGGTGAAATATTGAATAAGTTTAGCTCTTTGAGCCCCAAATGTAAATTTAAAAGAAACCATGTAGGATATTTAGAGGGGTAAATGTACTTAGTTTAATTCCACCACTGTGAATATTTGGGAAAGTGTGTTCTGTGTAATATGACACAATAACACCAAACCAAGTTAATATAGTTGTGAAAGCACAAAAAAACCCAAAATGTCTTTTGAAATTTCAAGGATCAAGTGATTATGTGAGCAAAAAAATAAAAAATCATCCTTTGAGATTCGGGGGCTCAGTATTATTATATATATTATACATTGTGTGTGGAGAAAGGCAACACAGTTCGACAGCAGCGCAAACCTCAGCCTCCAAATGATCCTCCAGTTGAATTGAAACACGTTTCAACAAAAACTGAACATTTCCACCTTCACAAAGGAGGATTTATTGTTTTACACCACGTTAGTTAGAGTTTATATGAAAGGCACTTGAAAACGTTATCGTCAGTGGGATTTGACCCGAGAACAAACACAATCAAACCTCAAAAAGGTTTCGATGCTACAAACACACACACACAACAGTTTTAACAGTAGATTCTTGTCTATTTTAAATCTTGATTTTTTTAAATAATGAGAAAAATGCAGAATAACTTCAGTCGTACGCTTTAACTGCAGCGCTGAAAGTGTAATAAAGGAAGTGGGACACAGTTCATGAGTTATAGCTCGCAGGATTTTTCTACATTTCAGGAGCCAGGTGGTCTGAGCACCACCTCCTCCTCCTCCTCCTCCACCCTCGCCCTCCTGGTTGGAGTGGGCTGCCTTTTCAAGAGGCGTTCAGGGGCCCCAGCTGCTTGGCCTAATGCTCCTCCAGAGAGCTGAGGATTAAACTGAGGGGAGACGGACAGAGAGGCAGACAGAGCACCAGAGTCTGCAGAGGGGAAATGAAAGGAAACGATGAGGCAGGAAACATGAAGGGTGGGGGGGGTTGTAGTGCCCCCCCAAAACCCCCAACCACCTTCGGAGACATGAGTTGATGCCACAGGTGGTTTCATCCGAGACCAGGTTTGAAGAAAAAGACAAAAATAAAAGCAGTGTAATCAACATTTGCAAAGTTTATTTTCTTTTTAATAAAATCAATAAAAACTCATCACCAATCAATCAGCTTCCTCCCGAGTGATTGGAACTAATTGGTTATTTCACATGATGAGATGTGTGTATTTCACTTTTCATCTGTTCTCTCCTTCTTCTTCTTCTTCTGTGGTTTGAGGAGGGCTCACGTCCAATCAGAATTCAGTAAGATGTTTTTTAAACTTTGAATATTTCATGTGATGGAGGAACACGGTGTGAGTGCCTGTCGGCCAGATCCCATTCAAAAGAAGGAAGATTTTACTAACAGTCTGCAGCCATGCTAACTGAAGCTGTAGCTCAGCAGGTGTGTTTCACCTTCTTTGTTTGTCTGTTAGCATGCTAGCATTTTCTTATTAGCGCTCAATACGTCCTAAATAAATGACAAAAAATAAAATAAACCTTTTTCTTTAAACTAATTCAGTAGAAAAACGCTGAATTTTCATTTATAAGTTTCTTATATTGAGTTTCTGGGGAAAAAGAGGCATCGAGGGCCTGAAACACCAACTTCGCACCATGAATGTGTCTTTTCATCCGATCAGACGCTCATATTGTTCTTAATGAAGTGACTGTGATGAAAACATGCTCTTATTCTGACACATTGGGCTTGATTTCCTGCAGCAGGAGGAATAAAATATGTGAATCCAAAAAAAAATAAAATAAAATAAAGGAGCCACTAAACATTCAACTGCTGATCACATTTAAACGGATACAATCAATAATCCCTCAGCCTTGTTTCCAGATTGGTATTTTATAAATCACACATTCACAATAAACTCACTTTTCTTGTGGTTTACAAGAACAAAACTAAACATTTAAAAATATAATCAAGAATTTTTAATAAATTAATTTTAAAAAGTTGAAAACAAGATTTTAGTTTTATTCTGGAACACAAAGGTCCAGATTTTTTTTTCTGAAGTGTTTTATTTGACACATTTGACATTTAAATAAAGTGAAATAAAGAAAGTTGGAGACATTTCAAAGCTAAGATATTTAAATGAAATCTTTGCAGGTGAACTCACGTGGACTTCTCTCGAGGACGTCCGTCTCCACAGTCGACTTCAGTAAATCAGAAGACGGAGACAGATGATTTCTCTTTTGAAATGTTTCCTTATTAAACAAGAACTGATCTGAATATTTCATTTTGGTGAAAGTGAAACGTTTAAAAGCAGCAATGACGTCTAAAACACGTCGAAAACACCTGTGACTACTGGAGAAAAGCAGAGACGTGGAAATAGAAACACTACGAGGATGCAGAGTCCTCACGGTTCTTTTCAATCTTTGGATTTTTATGTTTCCTGGAGGCCTGAAGGAAGTCACGTTTAAACACATCGTGACTGAAAGTTATATAAATAAAATATAATGAAGTTATTCTTTAATTGAAGGAAGAACTTCACTTTTTTATTTAACAGCTTTAGTTACTTTTTCAAGATTTTAAAAGAAACCATATAAAGAACATTTTAAAACATGAACCTGAAGGCATCACTGTGTGATTCTAACACAGAACAATTGATCAATAAAGAAAATCAGCAGCAGATTGATCCAGAACGAAAAT
>JAVQJL010083933.1:0-23362 GCA_036024295.1 Nannoperca obscura
CCCCCCCCCCCCCCCCCCCCCCCCCCCCCCCCCCCCCCCCCCCCCCCCCCCCCCCCCCCCCCCCCCCCCCCCCCCCCCCCCCCCCCCCCCCCCCCCCCCCCCCCCCAGCTCCTACAGAAGCCCGAGGAGCCCAAAAGGGGTTCTTTCGCGGTTAGATGCAATGAGACAAAACAACTGACCTGTTGAGGGCGATGTTGCTCCGGGTTGAGGTTGAACATGTTTACTGATAACCATTCTGCCCAACGAGGTCCGTAAAACTGACGAAATAGCAGAATGTAGAATGTAGAATAGCGTTAAGTTATTTCTGAGATCAGTTGCTGGAGGCACGCAATAAAATAATAAAACCTTTTCCATTGTCTGTTTTTAAGAGTTTAGTTCACACGCACACAAATAAAAGTGCTTATAAAGTTCTTTATAGACAAAAAAACTAAAGAATAAAATAAATGGATTTGGATCTTCAATTCAATTCAATTTTATTTATATAGCGCCATATCATAACAGAGTTATCTCAGGGCACTCAGGGTCTTCTACAACTACTACTACTACTTCTACCACTAATAATAATAATAATAATAATGTATTTTCAAATAAAAACAATAAAAACTAAATATAAATGAAAAGTAAGGTCACAGTAAAATAACAATACATACATAGAAGACATAGATAAAAAGAAAGACCTTAAAAAGTGCCTGTTAAAATGTGTTATGACAGATCATGGTCCCTGCACACCACACCACACCACACCACACAGCAGGGTCATCTCCATCTCCCCGTCTAAGAGGTCTGCACCACCAGGGTGAGAACCACTGATCTAACAACTGCAGCACCCCTGCAGCTGGGATTTAGTGTCACAGTTGCTCACAGGCATTTTAGCAGGGATGCTGGAGCCAGATGATCCTGCTGATGACGGCCGCTCTCCTTACCCACAATGCCACCCTGCTGTTCTCTTATGCACCTCAGACAGGGTATTCCCAGGCCCCGAAGCACTGTTCTAATAATGTTTGATCTTTAGCCTTGTCATGTTATGAGCACTTCCTTCATATGTAATAAGGGTTTATGGGTTAGATACATAGAGGCAGCAGACAGGGAATGTTTCACGTCTTGAAGCCATGTGGTCAGCTTTCTGACAGAGTGGTGGTAACAGTGTTAATTATCCATGGGGCCTTGAGCAGGATGTGGCTGCACAAAGTCCAGATTAATGACTTTTTCTTATGGTCCTCTGGCCTTATGCACACAGTATCATATCTTGTCAAGGTCCAGACTTCCTTTGCAGAGGCCCTGCTTTGTCTTACACTACAGGCTGCCAGTTCTATTTACATCAAATGGTGTGTATACCTTCACGCCTGGCTGTGACTGCTCCTGAGCCAATGCTTATATTACGTCCAAGTACATTTGAAAAGATATGGCGAACAGCTGTCTAATAGTGTTGCATTTTCTCATGATCCACAGATGCAGTGGCGTGTTAGTTCCCATTGGTTAGTTCCCAACCATTAGGTCTATTTGGCTGCTTGTGGTCAGATGTGACTGCAAAGCAGAGCTCAGGAACAGCTTGCTAATTGTGTTTCAGACCTTCTCTGTCACTGATGTAGGACTGAGGTCTAAAAAGGTTGCTTTGCCCCTGTTCTCAATCAAAGATAATCAGATTAAACAGCGCAGAGATGTGTGTGTGTATGTGTGTGTGTGTGTGTGTTTGTGTGTGCTTACCAATAAAGAGACTCCAGATTTGGAGACAGCCTTGACTCCTGCTGTTTGCTTTGTTCATTAAGAGGAGATGAGCAGATGGTTTGCTGGTCTGTTGTGCAGTACACACATGCGGGCACACACACACACACACACACAAGCGCGCAAATACACATACACTCATGCATGCTCGGTCCTGTCACCTTAGCTTTATCCTCCATTTATCTTTTCCATTACACATCTCTCGGCAGGACAATGCTACTCAGTGAATTGTGAGGGATGCGTGTGTGTGTGTGTGTGACACATAGAGAGATACAAGGGAGCATGAAAGAGTAGAGCAGTGCTGAATGAAGTCACAAACCTTTTTTAGTCAAGACAGACTCTGAGGTGGTCATCTGAAAAGATGATGACTCATTCACACATTCATTTATGAGTCACTGCTATTCACTTGTCAGCCACTCTGTATTCAGGAAGAATTGCTAGTAACTGAGGTATTGTTTTAGTCCTGCATCACAGCTTATCTCCCTGTGTCCAGGAAATGGCACACTGCACATTTAGACAAGGTTGCATGAACAGAATCTGGCCTATTGCAAAGAATTTTTGGCACAACAAATGGGTTCAGATCATTGTGAAATATATTACTTAGGACTTCTGAAAACGTAATATCGCTTGCCAATTAGGATCCTGAGCAAATCAAATATGTCTTAATAATCAACAGCTTTTGTGACCCATGACCCCTTATAGGATTTATTACATATTCATCCCATAGCCCTCTGTATCAGCTGAAGAAGACCTGTGTAGTTTTACGTCTCCAGCCACAGGCTCTTTGCGTCCAGAGGACTACATCATTACAAGTTGAGAGCTACAATTGATTTATATTACCAGACATTTGCAGGGCTTCAATCCAAAACGAGTCAAATATTATTCATTAGTTTAATTAGATATCGTTCCTTCTCCTGCAATGCAAACATTGATGAAACGTGATAAAAAAAATATAGAGTGCAGCCACAGAGAGAAAAAGAGAGAGTGCACCGTCATCATGTTTCACTAAAGGACAGCTTACATGTGACCCTGCTCACCACCTTCTTGTCTGTCTGTCAATACTTGCGTGTATGTTTTTGGAGATGGAGCAAAAATCAATGTCACATCACTCCCCACACCCTCACATATGTATAGACATTCATCCATATGGACCTTCCCCTCCTCCACACACACGCACACGCGCACACACACACACACACACACACACACAGACACATCTCAAGGGTTTACTAAATGCAGAACTGCTTTGTTTATCACAAAAAAATCCCCCCACTAAACTACAATATAAACCCACATTTCACACAGGTGCAATGTATTTCAGAGAAATCAATAAAACTATCTATTCACATAAAAACAATTAAATTCAAATGAAACAATTAAATAAACAATGCATTCAGAGACTGTGAAATTAAGAAAGAAGCACGGACACAATTGAATAAAAAGGATTTGTATTGTTTGTATTGTCAAACTGCACTACTGCATAACATACACAATACAAGGAAATTTACTGACTGTACAACATGCCATTATGTTTTTATGATAATAATAATAACAAAAATGATGACTATATATATGTACACAACTCTGTTACAAGTTATATTCATCACTTGTGTCCAGATAAACAGCACTGACAAAAACAAAACAAAAAAACAACTATGGTCATCTTCACCTAGGATCTAAAAATCTGGATTGAAAGAAACACAGTCAAACACGTAATCAGAATAAAGTACTGTTCCCACTACGGCCGAGATTTGGTGATAAATGCAATAAATTAAACAAGAGAGCAGTGAAAAAGTTCAAATGTCACCCTTGAAATGTAGGGGAGGCCACTTGAGGAGATGCGTATCGCGACATCGATACACGCGACTGAGCATGCCTGTCAATTGTATTTCTCCTAAAGGAGGAATCGTCATCACTCTATTCTTCCATTCATCTGCCCATTCATCCATCCATCCTTCCACTTTGTCTTCAGTACATCCCAGAGGTCTGCAGGAACACTCTGCCCTCTGAAATCCACAAAGAAGTCCGGGTAAATAAAACACAATGAAAATTCTAAACATTTAAACTCTCTCTTTAAATAAACTGTAATACATTCAGACAGGTTCTTTAAGGTAGACACCAGGGACTATAATAGTTGGAGGAAAAATGCTGTATGCTATTAATTCATTCATATGAATACGGAACACGGTCCTCTACAACCTTGACCAAAGATCATTATTAAGTAAGGCTCGGTTGAAAGTGTTTTTCTTCCCCTGATCCCTGTTTTTGGCGATAAAACTTCCTGGCACAAAGGAACCACATCCTGCCCCTGCTGTCTGACAGACAATTCCCCTTTAAATGATTTATTACTGGGTGTTAATTATGCAAATGATGTCCAAACAAACTTGTCACGAGGACAATTAAGACAGCCGTTAATTACTGGCCAGTTCTCTTCTTGCTTCACTGACATTCAATTAAAAATTGCCTTTGAACAAGCACGCTGTCTGGTGCGGCAGTCCTGGCGCGGCGTGGAGCAGAGGTGGGCTGGGACCAGGCACTCTTTTGATGAGGCCGGGCTAGAGATCACGGCCATTTCTTTTTCTGTCTGTTTAAGATGTTACACGTGGGACTTTCTCATTAATCTATCCCTGTGAAGACAATAATGTTGGCAAAATAAATATATTAAACGCCTGTCTCCATTAAAACGGTAGCCCCAGTGAACTGCCTCATGCTTCATTTAATTTTGTTCAATTTCTCAGGAGCGGTCTCCCTGTGAAATCTTTGAAAAGCCTTCCAGTAGACCGGTGAGTTAAGCATCAAAAGCAGTGAGTAGGTGAAATAATGAAATCTGTTGTCCTGGCTCAGTTGGGAGGAGCTAAATAAATCCCCACCAGCAGGCATTTCACTCTTTATTTCACAATTGTTACACAAAAATGGCTTCTTCTTTTTTTTGTAAGCATGACAGTTCAATTTACCACTGCTAATAAATAAACCTGCACTTAGACAAATGTTGTTACACATAGCTTTGCTTTTAAACAAATTCATTTATACAATTATTTTATTAAAGAACTAGACTCAAACGTAAAAGATCACAGGCTCACACTCATTTAGCTTCAAAAGCATTTAAGTTGAAGCTTTTATTAGGTAACAGAGCATGGCACACAAATAAAAAAATCCTATGAAGTTTCAAAACTCTATAATAAGGTTGTTTGTCTTCATTTCCTGTAGGTTGTCATTTGGTGACAGAAGGTTTTAGCTGTGACAGCGGCTTTTCTACTTGAGCTTTTTTCTGTGTAATTATTGCCCAACTACAACGTTTCTACTGATCAGACCACAAAGCTTGCTTCACTGAGGAAGCAGTGTTTGTTCTCTGGACACCTGTACCTTGTACTGTTGCCTTGGTGTCCAGCCTGCTGTCATCGTGGTTGCTCCCATCCGCGTCCTGGGTCATGGATTCTGTGTGAGGAGGGGCTGCTGATGATTGATGGCCTGTAGTTTGGTCATTAATTAATAAGGACACGTAATTAGAGGCAAATGAACAGTTGAGGCTGTGTTGTGCCAAAGGCTTGGTGACATTTAGGATGAAAATGAGGATTACGCTGTGATAACTTTAAGCTCAATTCGGAGTTAAAGCAGAAATGACGGATTTATGATATTTTTTTTTTTTAAAAAGGCTTCTGTGTACCGGTGTGTGTGTTGGCAGTGTGCAGCAGGCTGAGCTCTGCCTGATCACGCAGTTTGACCTCCTCCTCCAAGGCCTCCTGTAGTCTCCTCTTATTCCTCTTTTCCTTCTTCAGGCGCTTCTGGATCAGAACTGAATGGAGAAAAACAACAAGGGGTGGAAGCGGAAGGAGCGATGACAAAGAATTTCAGAAAGGTTTTCAAGTTAATATGCCTAGAGATGAAATTATTCAGATGCTTCTAATATTTTTATGCTAGACTTCATTTGTATCTATTGTTGCAGGGATTTGTTTATTATCTTTCTGTGTGGTCTCCCTGCTTCCTGACCTTCTTGGATCTTTACATCAAGAGATTTGAGGGACTTTGAAGGTATTGTGAGCTCGGAGTGTTTGTTGTGTTGTGGTTTGAATGAGGTATTAATTTCAGAGTAATGGCCAATGGGCTCTTGTGTTAGTTTACTAACACTAAAAGTACAGTACACTCTGCATGAAATCAAACTCAACGCGATCACGTCGGACAGGTTTGTGACAAAACTGAGGCGTCGCTGCTGGTCTAAATGATCCAAAGCCCGCTTTCACTGCTCCCTCATACATCGTCACATGCAACAGGTCAACAATATGGCCGTTCTGGGTTTTACAGTCACTTTCCACCACAAGTTACAAACTTCTCCATCTGGCGTGAGCGCATCAAACAAACAGTCCTTGATTGGTGTTTGCTCTCACTGTGCTGTATATGGCAAACTTGATTTAGTTTGTAGTATACTGCCAACCCCGGTCTAATTCACCTCTGCAGATGCTTGGAGGGGTAATATACAGCAGGTGTCCTCACTCCCTTGTCTGATTTTCAAGTTGTTGGACGTCCTGTCAGCTTAGAGGTGGATTAGACCAACTTGGTTTAGCTGCACTCTAGGATTATCAGTGTTTACATGAAAACATGAACACCATGTCAGTGTTCATAAGAGGAAATGCGACACTTTTGAAATGCAGCTCTGTAAGGGAGTTAAGCAACACTCCAATCAACACTTGCCAACTAGAATAATTTCTAGGGAAAAATCTAAAGATAACACTGACATTTGAGGGTTTGCTCTGCTGTTTCTGCAACGTCTACACGAGCATGTTCTCCTGTATGGGATGCTTGATATTGTGCAGCCTACCTCTGTTTTTCTGTTCCATGCTAAGCTGTCTCTCCAAGGTCTCTCTGAGCTCCCTCTCTCTGACCAGCTCCATCTTCAACTCTGTCCTCTCCAGCTGGTCCTGCTTCTCCTGCGCCCGGGCGTTCTCTATGGCAACCCTCAGCAGACCCTGCTTGGAGACACACAGGCACACATCAACAGGTTACACACTGAACAAAAGACAGAAGAGCCCACTGTCTTCTTCACTTGAACATGAAATTACTTCACCTATAATCCCCTAATCCTAAGAAAATATTTTAGTGTTTTGGCACTTTAACAAAGGCAGTGTGTTTTTCAAACTTTCAAGGTTAAAATAATTCAAAATGAGCCACAGTTGATATAAAAAAAACAAGAACATAAACCACCCCACTGTAAAGGAAAAAGATCACAAAGAATTTGGCTCTTCCTCAGGCAATGTTTTTAGCCTAATGTTTTACTCAGGCAGGGGAAAAAAGTTATTTTTTTTCCTTGTGAAAAACCCAGCCAGCGAGTGCTTTCATTGTGACTCTGCTATAACAAAGACATGTAAAATCTGAGAAGCAGGTCAGCACACGCCCATCCCAATTACTGCACATCCTAAATGTCTGCCTTGTCTGCTATTTACCATTTCAGGAAATCCCAAAGAGTGGCTCATCTCCCTTCCTATTCATCTCACAGTATAATAATAATAAAGCCCCGGCAGAGCCTCACCTGGATGTTCGTGAGCAGGGTCTCTATGGAGGACAAGCCTTCCGGGAAGATGAAGGGAGTGTGGTGAAGACCTGCTGAGAGCTTCTGTCCCGCAGGGTAAGATACCCTCTCACAGCCCTCCCTGCCTGATGGGGGTTTCTGGTAGACTTGTCTATCACAGCTCTCCCTGGTTGTGTGAGTGGCCAATGAGCTGTTATCTGGAAGGCAAAGAGACATTCTGATGTCTAGTCAATAAGGTCAATAATCTTCTGGTTGAATAACTTTAACATAAAAGGCTTTCAGTTTACTCTACTTTACCTCTGTAGACATATTCTGTATTTTTCTTATTGTCAACAAAACCCATGAAGAGACCAAAGCCAACAATGAATTGATCCTAGTAACAAGTATTTTCTGGGTAGCTAGCCTGATATGATTACGCCACTGTCCAAAAAGCTTATTAAACACATCTATGAGCCACACTGTTGCACTGGGTAACATATTCCTTAGTGCACCAAATCTTTGACTGAAAATAGTACCCAACAAATGCACAGTTTAATCCTGTTTATGTAACGTCTGAGAAAAGCTACATTGCCCAGCTGTTTAAAAATGAAAGTATATATTAATGACCTGTTTTTAAAGATTTATGTCTTCAGTGGGAACAGATGGGCTTGGGGAGTGCCACAGAAAGTACTGGGAGATGGACTAACACATTGTTTGTATTGGTCTTTTCTTGGGCTTTGTTGACAATTAGAAAAAGATATAACCCCCAGTCTAATCCCATAAGCAGTGATATACGGGTGGCTTTACTTTATTTTATGAAATGAAATAACTTTTTCATGGGTTATAAATGTAAGTGTAAAGTACATTTATAGTGATGATAGAAGCAAAGAAGTGATGCTTTGCAATTATTTTTGCTCCAAAGTTTCACAGATGTCAAATAATTACACATAAAAAATAAAAAAAGTCACCAGTTTGTTTGTTTGTTTGTTTTTTGTCTTTTTCTTGTTCTTATAAATGCGTATTTAGTGTTTTTTTCAAAGCAGATGCTTTGGTCCAAAGCAACTTACAATCAGTGCATTCAACTTCAGCAGGGACAAGACATTGAGATGTCTCTTTTTCTGACTAATCCGAGCGACGTCCACTACCACCGCCAACATACAAATTATTTTCTGTTTGATATTTTGTTTCCAAGCATTCAGTTGTTACGTTTGTTTCAAACCTGAAAACGAATCATCATCCGGCGACAATGTGTAACCAAGTTTGAATGGAAATGTCTATAATTTGTAGCTTACTAATACGTTTACTTAATTTCTTGTAAACACATCAAGCCCAACAGTAAATAGGTGTTTACACTAATTACTCTGTGCATGCACACATACGCAGAAGTCCTGGTTTGAGGTTTTGAAAATGCGGATGCCCTTTATTAGATGGCACTCTGCCTATTGATAATGCATCACAGCTTGACATCTCCCATAAAAACAGCTAAGAAGCTGCATTATGGATGACCATCTGTTTGTAAACCTGAGAACTGCGTGTTCCCGATTCGTGACAGTGGGGGAGATGAAGATTAGCCATTTTCTGCTTTTTTTTTTCCACATCAGGCAGTTGCTCACTTTATACGTTTACTGTCATCCGAGCCACTGAGGACGAAGATGTCCTGGGAGTCCGGCGGTTATTGGAGCAGAGACGAGTGTGAACGTGCAATGTGATATCTGGCACTTTTCTCTGTCTGTGACAAATGACAGTGTTTTCTCCACTTAGCTGACCGCAGCATCTTCTGCTCCAAATCCACCCACCTCCCCTACTCTGCCTCGGCCTCACGTCTTGGCAACTGTCACATTCAAGGTGTTTCACAGATGAGAAGCAATACCCCCCCCTCCTCCACCTCTTTCTCCCTCTTTCTTGCTAAAAGCATTGCTCTGTAGAGAAAGGTAATTAGCAGGTGCTGGCGAGCTCAGCGGAGGGCATCCAACTACACTCCCGTGGCTCACGTACAGACACACACACACACACACACACATTCGTAGACGCTGAAGTGCGCAGTCAGCAGCGTGGGCTCCCCAGGCTCCTTGGATGTGACTGATCCTTTATTGAGTTACTGTTTTACGCCTACTTTACCTCACGCTCACACACACATTGGGCATAAATACACACACACACACACACACACACACACACACACACACACACACACACGTGGCTGCCAGCTCGTTTGATCATTTACCCATCTCCCTAACCAAGGTCACTGTCTGTTTTTCTCTTTTCTCCCAACTTCATCTCTCTTATTCCTCTCCCACCCGTCCCCAGGGCTAATGAACTTCACCACGTGAAGACTGCCAGTCAGCGGAAGAGAGCGGGAGGGAGGGAGGGAGGGAGAGAAAGAGAGAGAGACAGAGAGAGAATAAAATTCTGCTGATGTTTGGTTAATGGGAGTGAGGTGTCAGGGATGGCCTCTGATCTTTGCTGCATGAATACGTTGTTCAAAGACCACTGAAACAGCACACACAGCCAAAACCGACTCGCTCTCTGTCTCTCTTTCTCTCCCTCTCTCACACACACACACACACACACACACACACACATCATCATCCATTGGATTGACAGAGTGACAGCGCTGAAGTGCTCTTTGAAACTCTGTTTAATCCACGATAAACCTATCCTGTGATGTTGTAGGTCAAATACAAAAGCCTGCAATCCAGCAAATGTACATGTGTTTCATTTGCATGCAGGAAAATCAATTGAGAACCCATCGCATAAATGCGGTGTGTGATGCATGGCATTCACGTTGCTGGTGCCATCACGGTTTTGTCAATATGTTCACAGATACCTGACAGCATCTGAAACCTTACCTGGGAGGCCTTTGTGATTTTTAGATTCGATTACTGAATAATGCGATTCCGTATTAGAATACATTTGCACAGGCGCGTGCACACACACACAAACTCTCCGTTTCTCTCCCACTCTCTCGCTGTAGATTTCTGCTGACTGTTTGTCCTTGAGCAGTCCTCATTAAGCTAATGCAAACCTCCCTGACAGAGAGAACCAAACAACTGACGTTGCAGCGCCGTGGCAACGCGGGCCCTAACGACAGGGAGGCGGTCGTTATGCAGATGAGGTCCAGCTGAGAGCGCTGGAGGCCGCCTGGCTCGTTAGGCCGCGGCCCGGCAAATGGCTCGCTAATGTAACACTGCTTCCTGGTCTAATGGAGCCCTGTTTTGCAGAATTATTTGTCTTTGCTCTCTGCGGGAAGCCAGGGGGGCCACCGACAGCGAGGAGGAGAGGAGGAGGAGAGAAGTGGTGAGACGGTGAATCCTTATCGACCTGTTACTCAGATATTTCTTTCTTGTGAACATGTTAGAAAGCCTTCTCTCTTTTTCAAAGAATAAACCATCACACAGTTGACATGTGTGTTTCAATTCACAGAGTACAAGTTATGACATAGATGGATGGATGAGATGGAAACTAAATGCTTGTTGTAAGCCTATTGACAGACTTAGTTCAAAGGCCATTGATTTGTCTGCAAAATAATCATTACTCATTAATAATCATTGAATGATTAATGACTGTAACATTACATGGCCAGAAAATGGAAAGAACTTGACTTTTTAAGTGAAGTTGTCATTCAATACATTTGTGAAATGTAAGACAGTTTTCTTTTAAACAAAGTCATCTAAATACAAGATAAAAGGTACATATAAATGTGTGATCTGTCTAAAGAGCAGGATTCAGATCCAATGCTTATCCAAGCTATACAAACATATTAGTGTATCTCACCTCTATCACTGTGGCCCCTCTTGTTCTCTTTGCTGTATTCCACTGAAGTCACATCTGTCTCTCTGGCCCCCTGCACCACACCAGGTGAATGTCCCAACACACTGTGACTTGATAACAACCCATTGTCGAGTGGGTCTGCAACGAAAACGGAAACAAGTAAAACAAGATCATGACTCAAAAACTGTTATAGCTACGTTGCCGTGGGCGAGGTCACACAGGTAAGTACGTACGTGTGGTTTCTGCAGTGCGTTCTGTGTGAGACGGTGAACTTGACACACTGCTGCTGTGATTGGATGACATCTGAGCTTCCTCCAATGAGGGAGAAGGGGAGGGGCTGTCACACACTCGCTCCTACCACAGAAAAAAAATGATTATCAAAATTGGCAGAAAATTATGATTTATAAAGTACAAACTATACACTCCAAAAACTTTGGAATCAATACTTTCCTACAAAGCAGAGAGCGGTAACTACAGAAACAATGTAAGTGAGGAAATTCAGGCTGGCTGATTTATAAATTACCCAAACCATAAACGGTACTTTAAAATGTAGATACTTAACTCTGGATTGGATAATCTTTAGTGAATGCAAAGGGAAAATACAGTATTCACAATCCACGGGTGTTCTCTCACTGTTCTTGTTCATTTGAAGTTACATTTTAATATTAAATTTAAAGTGAATACTGACTGCTCTCCTAAGCTAGGCTAACGTTAGTTGCCTTTTAGTTGAAATACTTTAGCTGTTTTCGTCTTCATCATGACTGAATATAACCACTGTCTACTAAACTAAATTATACTGACATTTTCATTTTCAATTACCTGATAGAGCTACATTTACATTTTTAAGAACATTTATTTTTATGCTAGTTAGCTAGCTTTAACTTGATGCAGCTCTTTTGCTTTGGCCGTTTCTGATTTCCACAGAAATTTTCCATTTTCATGGTGTCAGATGTCAAAAACTTTTCGAGACTTAACTCAATGTTCATCAAAGCTGCATTTTACCATAGTAGGGAAAAATAGAGTGATCCACAGATCTCCTACAGTCAAAAGAAATGGAACATAATATGGTATTCATTGGTGTTTCCACAAGCCTTGTGAGACATTTTTGGGAACCCGCCCAGTGTTTGAAAAACAATGGTCTGCATCATTAAGATTATGAGACGGTACTTCCTGTGACTGACGAGGACATGGTGCGATGCAATACTTTGTGAGGACTGACGCTTACAATATGAAATTATTGGTAATATATAATTCTTCAAAATCTCCTTTAATTAGTCTGAAGAGTGTAACCACTGAGACATAGGACTGTTTTTAAAAGAAGGTCGGTGTTTCTGTCTGCAGGATATCACAAAAAATTATAAATAGATATGGGATTGGCCTTAAGCCATGGAACAACTGATTACATTCTGGTAGTGATCCAGAACTTGGTTATCTATCAGTAGAAAATTACCGGTTTTTAGCAATAACCACTGAATGAATGAGACGTAAAAACTTGATTCAAAGTTCTGCATATAATGATCAAAAGATGAATTCATAAGAAATGTTAAAAGTAAGTTCTTTAAATTCAGTGATGAAACTCAGATTTCATGTCATGAGTTCCCAGGTGTCACGTGATCAGAAGGTTACTGGCTGGTGGTCGGATCCACCGGGCTGATGGGCCTCGGAGTTCACCTTAATGACGGAGGTGGGGGCCCTGGCAGGGGGCTTCGCGTGGAGATGCGCCACGTTGGCCATGCTGGCCAGAGTGCTCAGTCGGTTCATCTGGCCCATCGCCATGGAAACGGAGGCCGGCGCCAGGCTGGCAGGTATCAGAGGATGTGACATCATCATGAAGGGCAACTGATCCAAAACTGGTCGGGGAGAATAGAATGAAATAGAATAGAATAGAGAGGTATTGAAGGAGAGAGAGAACAGCAGAGTACAGTAAGACTATGTTGCTTCTCATATGGCAACGGTCAGACCAGCAGCTCTGTTTAAAGGCCATTAGACCGACACTATACACGCACCCAACATGAAACAGGTCCTGTCTCACTCTTCATTCATTTTTGTATTCATCCATCACAACTTAAAGGCCTTCATCTGTCCCGTGGTGTGTACTGAACTCAAAGCCCACAGCGTCTCTGGTTCTCGGGTGACAGGATTGTAACTGGACACCAATATCATTCCCCTGTGGTGTCAATATTACCTGGATGACTGCTCAGCTTCCAAACCGCCGCTCAAAGATGTGTGCGCGTGTGAAGGGTTTAGAAATGTCAAATGTGGAAAGGAAACATGAGAGCTGGAGGAGAGGGGAAGAAAAGGGAGGGAAAGTGGAGGAAGACATGGCATGGACACGCTCGTCCCTCTCACTATAACACACAGACGTAAACGCTGACGGCATCGAGATGTTGTGACGCCACGAATGCTTTTCTCAGTCTGCAAAAACACTCATTCAGCCTCTTTTAAGACAAACCGGCTAACTTTTCTTTCAATGCCCCGGTGTTCTTGACAATAATCCAAGACGTTTTCAGCGGTTCAAACCAAACTCCTATTATCTTGGCCAATCTGTTGTTCGCACTGCTCTCTTTAAGACAAGCATCCACTATCTTTAAAGAAAATCCTTCCTCTCAACAGCACCCTAGTGGGTCGTTGCAGTCCCTCTATTCATGAAACAAACAATCCTGTTGGGGGGGGGGGGATGACATAAATATTTATCATTTAATAAAAGGAAAAACAAAAACAAAAGAAACACAGGGAGGAAGTGGAACAAAAGAAGCTGATGGCAGTCCTGGTGCTGGGCCAGCAATGCACGCTGGGTAATTATAAACACAAAGGAAGAAATCTTGGACTCTATTCCACACAATTGTCACAAATAATAGAAGGAGTGCATGGAAACAAAAAAAGGCTATCCAAAGAGGAGAGATGAAATAGAACAAATAATGGAGGGAAAGGAGCGAAAGAGGGAAAAAAGAAAGAAAAGCAACAGAAAGAAAGAAAGTAAAAGAAAAGGCAAACTAAGAAATAAAGAGTGAGGCGTTGACTTTATGAGTCAGGCTCGCTGGACATATGTGCAGTGCTTTGTGCATTTGGCAGATTAGTCTCTCACTTGCCCAGAGCAGAAACCAATCCAAACAAAAGATCTGTCTGAATGGAGCTAAATAACCAGATGCTCCGACAATCAACTAGCAGTCAACTCCAAATATTAAGCCATGGTTAGAAACCAGCGCTCCACTTTTGTCACTCTCCCCGCCCCCAACGCTGCCCCCCCGCCCCCCCCCCCCCCCCCAACCTTCCATAATTTCATTTTCACTCTGTCTCTCCTTCTTCTCCTTAACTGTTTATTTCCCCCACTCTCTTCACTTTCTCTGCCCTCCCATCGCTCTCTCTTATGTTTCATTAAAAAACATCAAAAGTCAAAGTGCCTCTCTTATGTTTATCCAAACAAACCATTACTGTAAACAAACAGTTACTGTAAATTTCCCAGAAGATCTTGTTAAATGCAGAAATGGCTGCTCCCCACTCTTCCCCGGCTCGTAAGGTGTCACACTCAGCATTTGTGAGTGTGTGCGTGTGTGTAATCTGAGATTGCCTTTGTAGTGGTTAAAGCTCTGGTAGGGGCCCATCCTTCCCATAAGGCTGTGGGTGGCGGTATGGAAAAAAACACATTGTGCTTATGTGTGTAATGTATGCCTGCACTGTTTGTGTGTGTGTGTGTGTGTGTGTGTGTGTGTGTGTGTTTCCACTTGACTCTATCATTAACAGTGATTAAGCTTTACAGGTTTATAATGGCTGGTGGTAACCATGCCACCTAACTGTGCACAGATGCTGGCAGTCGTAACTGAGTGTATACAATGGTAAACAATGCTTAAGACTGGGAGTGTTTACAGACACGAGTAAAGACAAAAATGTACTACACATACACACACACACACACACACACACACACACACACACACACACAAACAGTCAAAGCCAAAAACAAGTGGGCTTCAACATACATTGATTTTACCTTCATCTCCTTTAAATTTCGGAAAAACACAAAGACAGGTTCTTCTTTTTCATTTCTGTCCCAAAGCCCTGCAAGTATGCGCCACATAAGTGTGTGTGTGTGTGTGTGTGTGTGTGTGTGTGTGTCCCAGGTTGATAGCGTATTCCACACAGGCCTCCATAAGCCCTGTCATCTGTCTAAACACACTGATGTCGCTTTAACCTGTCGATAACAGTGGGGGCGGTGCGTCCGATTTGTTTGTGCGCGTGCACGTGTGTTTTCGTGAAACGTGAAAGCTTGTGTGTGTGTGTGTGTGTCCGTTCCGCCATCGATTGTCCAGCATTTGTCGTTTGCATTCAGGATAGTGAATTAGAGAGAAGACTATTGATTTGGCTTCAGCCTCTCATCTTATTCATCTCTCTATCATCCCGGTGCGCTCGCTCTCGTCCACTGGTGCTCCACTTTTGCTGGCTGCTCTTCTTCACTGCAAAGCCAGGGATCGGCTGCAGTAAAGGGAGCAATTTTTAATAACATGTGACTAAAAAGTATACCTGCACGAGTAATGAGTAGCCAAAGGGATTCAATTCCAAAAAGCAAGTGATTCTGTGCTTTCCAGGGCCGAACTGACTTAACTGTAAATGAGAACACACAGTACGGATTTTCTTCCAGTAAATCCTGAGCTAATGTTGCTCAGTATGACAGATCAATGCGATGGTGAGTGTGAGTAACAATGAGTTGGTTTGGGTTGACGCTGTCTTGATGTGGTGACTAATAGGTACTAATGATCTGCCGGCAACATTTGGAGGCTACAGAGCTGATTGTTTTTCAGGATACGGTTCCTGAATCTTCATTGAATCGCACAAGTATGCAAACAAATCCAAGCTGAAGTAAATATTCACCCTTACATTCATTTATCACAACCTGTTAAAAGCAGAAAAAAAGATTTGGTGATAAAAAATAAGACAAAAGAGACAGTTTTTTGATTCTTGATTCTTGTTTGGATTATCTGACCCAGATGTCTATTTCTAATTTCGTCCGAAGAGCTCACCCATTGCTTGTTTTTCATTCGCTGTCTCTCGGAGGAAACGTACAGGCAACAGAGGTGATGTCACATCCTGATTTCAATCAGCTCGTTTCAGCAGGCGTGCATAAACACAGCTGCTCAAATCGTATTGACTTGGCATCACAGATGTGTACAGACAACAGCCGTGCGACGTGTCGCGCGCCCGTAATTAAACGTTCCGCGCGCACGTGGATGCGCGTGTGTGGACGGACGGACGAACGGATGAGACTCACCCAGTCCGGTGCTGTGGTCACCGTTCTCTCCGTTTGGGCCGCCATGTTGCTGGTTGCTGTGGTAATTGGCCATCGCCTCCAGTTTGATCTTCTTGGCCAGGGCGGACAGATCTGAGAGAGAGAGAGAGAGAGAGAGAGAGAGATGAAGAAAAAGAAAAAAGAAAGACAGAAAGAAAGAAAGAGAAAGAATCAATAAGAGCCAGATCAATGGCCCCGGTGGAGGATTAGAGCAGTGGGTAGGCAGGAGGTTGTCATGGGAAGACAGAGGCCAGCCATTCATTCTGACTGCACCGCTGCACTGGCCATTTAGTGTGCCAGGGAATCAGCAGTGATAGGAACAAGCCAAGACATTCATCTCTCCCACACAGGGACATCACATCCCACAGCACAGCACACCGGACGACACTCGGCAGCGGCGGCGGCTCCACCTTTTAGCCAGAAAGTACTTTATCAGTATGAATTAGAAGCATTAGAGAGAAGAAAAAAAGTGAGGGTACATTTTAATAGGGGTTGTGCACTGTTGGATGATACGAAATGGAGAGTGACAAAATATGGCAGGAGGGCTGAGCCACATTTTAATTTGTGCCTTGAACCTCAGAAGGTAGTCTGACCCACAGAGCAACCTTTAAAACTCTATCTTATGCCACAGAAAATTAAATATCTCTTGCACTAATACAGACAAACACCGCGAATTATTAAAGTTGGACAAACCACGCAACTGTGCAAACAACACAGAGGAAATGCAAACAAACCATAAGTCTTAATTTCCTGATCTTGGATACATCTGCATGAAAACGAACTGCCGAGTGTTTTTCCTGTCTGAGGCGAACAGTCTGTCTGTCCGAGACGCAGACAACCACAGCAAATCACTCCTTTTCTTCTCATCTTCTCTGCCTTCTCTCTTTCCTGCCCTCTTCCCTCCTCTCCCTCCCGTCCCCTCTCCTTACTTTACCTTTTCAAATGTCAGCATCACAGCGGGACATAAGCCACCGTGTTGCGCGTGTGTATGTGTGAGTGCACGAGGGCGAGAAAGAGAGACTAAGGAGGATCACATCAAAGATTCTCTCTGCCTTTTACGCTCAAATGTCCTCCCTCTCTCTGTCTCTTTCTCCCCTCTCATGTGGCCAGTTCTAATCAGTGGCGCTGACATTGCCGCCGTGCCCTCTCCTTTGGTGGAAAAAGACTCTTTTCCCACTGAGAAAGATGCTCTTGAACACACGCGTACACAACACACACATATGCGCACACACACACTCTCAAGCACCTTTGAACAGTGAGAGGAAGCGGAGCTAACAGAAAATGGCTTCTTTTGAGGCGGGGAATGAAAAGATCAGGTTGCAGTGAAGAGCACAAAGCCAAGGGCAACTTTGAGAGCGGCGAGGTGCCAACAATTACTTTTCTCCCTTTCTCTGTGCTAAACACACACAGGCACACAAACACGCCACAATAGGGCCTCAAACACACAACTGTTTATGACAAGAACAAGCAGCTCTATGGCCTTTAGCAGGCAGTTGACGAACACTGTTCTTACAAAGTCAAACTATTAAATAAAAATATATTATGGAGATTATAATATAGATTATTATTATTACAAATAACAAATAATCCTTCAAAATCATGAACTTTTAAAATAGGAACTGTTTAAAACTTAATTTCATACTCCAAGAGACAACTAATGGGTTAGAGTGTCGCTTACACAAGAAGAATGGGAAATTCTACAGTCACAAACAAATTAAACATTTCATTCCTGCTTGTGTTTTTAAAGTGGAGATTTTTAAGGAAATTACTAAAATATGTATTTCAAACGGGTTTCAGAGGCCTAAAGACTTTGAATCTTACTCAACTTAAAACAGCACTTTGTGTACTTATAATCCAAGAAAAAAAAGGAACAACTTGCAAGTTATGAGTTGTTTCTCGTGTGTCAGCAGTGTCTATGCTAATTTTATTAATCAACACACAGGTTGTCTCCCAGTACTCCGCCTCCTCATGCTGTTGATGATAAGTAAAATGTGTCATTATGGGGGTCTGCAGTAAAAGTAGACAAGCGCCCGATCATGCATCTATTCTGCATACGCAACCCGGCTCTTTCTTTAAACTGATGAAGCTGCTCAGCTGGTTGCCAGGTCACTGCGTTCACTTTCCGACTGCTGAAAAGAGAACAACATTTGAACTTTACGAAAGAGCTCCTCAGAGGGCTGAAGCAACAATGTGACACTAATTCACTCTTTAAAACAGCTCATGGAGCCAAAAGAGGGATTTCTACTGTGACTTCTGTACAGTTCTGAAGAATTACAAACCCTGACCTTATTAAACACTTGTGAAAAAGGGGGATTTAGAGAGTCAGAGAGGCTTTCCCTTTTTAATGAATATCTGATACACTGGCAGGTGAATGGAACGGATTTGGCCATGTTTTAAACTTTAATGTGATTTTTGTTCATTCTTTTTGTAATATTTAAGATTGAACTATAATCTTTAGTTGAGTAATTAAAATGATTCTATTATATTGTACTTTACTGATTTATTAAAATAGCATTGTGTATATTTATTGGGCTACACTTATATGAAAGTAATTTTAGCACAATAACTAGTAATAGTGGTAGTAGTTCTAGTGCAGCAGTATGAATAACATATTACATGTGTAATTACTACTAAAGACAATTTAGTGACAAAAAGCTCCATAAAATGTAATGTGCGCGTAATGTAAAATGCAATGTTGAGTTTTGTCTCTCAACCAGCAACAATTAATTATACATAATCCAAAATACATTTATATTTCAGTCAAAAGGTTTATGAAAAGGAGCAAAATATATTTTTGTTGTACTTAATCCTATTCTTTCATTTATTCTGATCATTTAATTTTAATATTCTCTAACATTTGCATTGAGACACTGTATATAACTACATATGTGTCAGCAACTGAAATGTATTTTCCAAAGAAGGAACATTTTTATTAATATATTTACTTTTTCATTTCCTTGTTCTCTTCCACTGATCAAAAGTGTGCTGATTCTTTGATAGGAAAAAGAACCATCTTTTTCAACAGACTGCTGTAACTTCAGTTCTGTAGATAAACTTCTGTCTGACTCAAAATACTGACGTCTGTGTTTCCGGTGCATGCATCTTCCCCCTGAAAGTGTTTTTATGAATATGCACTAAGAGGCTAAGTGATCCTGATCAGGACTATTTTTGTGATTGTTGTTGAGCAAAAAATCAGGCCGAAAATAAAAACGGCCGGAAACGGAAAATTCAATAAAAAAGAGAAAAAAGATTTAAGTAGGAAAAGAAAATCTCTTATTTTGTTATTTTTCCACATATAGTTGGAAAGCGCACATTTTGGAACTTGAATATGAGGGCTGACTTGTCGATTTAAGATGCACAGCGGACATCATAATTATATGATGTCAGAAGTGATTCCTTTATACTGTGGTCGTTTAGCATGTCTGCCTGCCCGTGTGATATTGTTTCCACAGTACACGCATGCACATGGGTACATATGTACTGTATGTGCGTGATGAGGCCTTGGTGGTCACCTGCAGGAGGAATGATCCCAGCGTGCATCAGACCACTGTGGGTCAGCATGTGGTGAGTCCCGCCCTCTGTCACACTCTGCAGCCTCTTGGGAGGTCGTCCGGGCCTCGAGCTGTAGGCAGAAAACACAAGTCAACATCAGTCATTAGGCAGTTTAATACTTCACTCCCTCAGTCAGTCAGTTTTTCATGCTGAGACTGAGATGGGTGGCCTGGTTAGAGAAACTGTCCTTCAGTCTGTAATCCTCTGATCCTGCTGAAGTGTCATCAAGCAAAACACTGAAACCTGACCGGTTCCAGGAAGGCTGCTATACAGCAAATCTGACCTCCCTGTGGATACGAGCAAGCAAAAAAGGAGTTTCCCTATGGCATCAATAAAGCGCCTCATTACTGCTCAGCTTACTCGTTCATTTGTTTGCTTATTAAATGTGTTTTCTCGCCTCCTTCCCTTTCCGTTCTTTCCTCATTCGGTCATTCATTCCCTTGTTCCCGCCGTGTCACAAATTTTCTCAATAAAGCCTGCGACTACAAGCAGATTCACATGGTTTGATTGAGCCGGGCATGCTCCATCAATCCTGGAGGAAGTATGTGAAAAGCTGTCAGACATCACTTTGGCTCTGACTAAACGGTGTGAATGTCCTGACAGGGGGAATGACACGGGCCACATCAGGCTTAATGACAACCAGCGCAGCTCATTTCCTTTCATACCAGCCTGACATTGGATAACATGAGTTTGTGGGCAAGAGTGCATATGTGTCTGTGTGAGTGTAAGTGTGTGTCTGTGTGTGTGTGTATGAAAAGACAGAGAGAATGAAGGAGGGAAAAAGAGTAGCGAAAGAGGAGACGGAGAAGGCGTGACAGAGAGCAAAAGAAACAGAAAGAACAACAAAGATGAAAAGGGAGACGGGAAGATGAGGAGATGTAAAGTGAGAGGAATAGATGAGAGGAAACATATAGAGGGCGAGTCAGGAGACAGTGGGAAAAGGTGGGAAAGAGTAAAAAAAAAAGAGAGAAAGATAGACTAGCAGAAGCAGCAGCAGCAGCTTCCTAGCGTGGGGTGTCTTTGAGCAGATTTTAATTAGAATCTAATCCAGCCGTCATTAAGGCCCCATAAACGAAGCTGTCAGTCAGGAGATTAATGGCGCCACATTTGCATATTGCATATAATTCATCAATTACCCAGCAGAAAGGACCAATCCCCTGTTGACACACCCACTGGCTGAGAAGGGGGGGGGGAGGGGGGGAGATTGAGAGACACAAAAAGACAGAGAGAAAGATTGTGTAGTCACTAACTGTGGGAGAAAAAACAGGTACCTAGTGTGTATGTGTGAGAGCGCACACTGGTGTGTGTGTGTGTGTGTGTGTGTGGTTGTGTCTGGCATGTGTGTGTGTATGAAGTGTTCAAAGGTTAATTTGATGAGCCGATGAGCTCCACAGTTCCTGCCCTCGGTTTTAATGAGTTGTTATTATTGTCTCTTATTATGGGCCCAGACCGACTGGGATGTGACAGCTGACATCAGATATCACACACAGGCGCGCGCGCGCACACACACACACACACACAAACTCTCACACACGCAGGCATGTAGACGGTGAGAGACACACATAGACACAGGCATGTAGACAGTGAGAGAGACACACACATATGCACACACAGAACATGACAGACAGACAGCAGGAATTTGCAAGAGGGATGAAGTTGTGAGTGTGTGTGTGTGTGTGTGTGTGTGTGTATGTTCTGTGCGTGGGAATATGTGTTGTTTTTTGTAGGCGGAGGTGCATTTACATCACACACACAATATTCTTTTGCACAGTGCATATAGAGCAGCATACTGTGCTTAACAAAAGCAGGAAATGTATTTTTAGGTCTCAAGTTTGAAGGTAAAGCAACATCAGTTCCAATGCAACTGATGTTGAAAGACCACAAATGAACACACACACACACACACACACACACACACACACACACACACATACAAATGCAGAAGCAAACACCAGTGGGGGGAAATAAAATACACCCGGACCAAAGACTGTGGTTGGCTTTAACTGCAGCCGCTTCCCTTTCCCTTGCTACTGTTTATTTGCACACACTAATTAATGGCCTGTGTGCATGTGTGTGTCGGTGGGTGGGTGTGTTGTGTTGTGTGCGTGCCTTTGTATATGTTGCATTTTAGGAGGCATAAAGAACTGGAACCTAATTTTGTGTTTAGTCTGCAAGTGCGTTGATACATCAAAGTGACCCGTAGAGGGAGGTCTATGTGTGTGTTTTGTGCATGCGAGTGTGTTTTGTCAGCGTGTGTGTGTGTGTGTGTGTGTGAGGTTGGAGAGCACCGGTTCCCTGAGGTAGGATTAATGAAAAAGCCTTTCATGGAAAAGTCATCAAGCTGAGGGGATGGAATGAGAGAGAGGAGGGGGGAAGAGAAAAAACATTGTATTGTGCGTGTGTGTGTGTGTGTGTGTGTGTGTGTGTGCGCGTGTGTGTAGAGGAGGGGGTGTATGGCTTATGACCTCTTTGTCTCAAACTTTAATTAAAATCTCACCCAGACGTCCTCCCTCATGCCAGCGCTCTGGCCACACACACACAGACACACACACAAACACACACTCTTTTTTTGTTTTAGAAAACGAGTACTCTGTACATTGAGTTCTGCCCTCCAAAGCGGAGCGTGTGTGTTACCTGAAACATGAAACGGCAAACATGGCAGCTGGAGCTTAGCACAGGTGGAACAGAAACAAAACATAACAAAGATGACAGATCTCTCTCTTCCTCGCAAACACACACGCACACACACACAGACACACACATAGAGGGGAAAGAGAAAAGTAATGAAAGAGGAGGAAGTGTTACAGTCAAAACAGTGCAACAGCTACTGGCTTGGAGGGACTGAGGTGCTGATAGGTAGCAGCTGTGTGTGTGTGTTTATATGCGAGTGCGTGTAGGAAAGGGAAAAACAGAACTAGCTCAAACAAGATTTTGTTTGGAATATATTAGCGGCGGTTTACAGCTCCCATGCTCCCATGCTTTCAATCTGTGTTTATCACACAGGGTTTGTATTCGCCGTCACGGTCCGGTTTGATAAATCATACCGTCGTCGCTGTACGCAGGAAGACTTATGCTGCTGGTTAGAGAAGGCAGGGAAAGATTGATGTTGCGATCTTCCTCTCAAATCGAGGCCTGAAAAAGCTTTATGCGCCATTGTTAATAGGAAAGCCTGTGTGGTGATGTCATGAAAGAAGCAGGCAACACACAAACACACACACACACACACACACACACACACAGGACGTTTGATCATGGCAAGAATCTGATCTCCTAAACTGATACCGCCTCGCATTCCTCTCCCACATTCCAGGGTCAAGACGATGTCAAGACTGTGTGTGTGTGTGTGTGTGTGCGCGCACTTGTGTGTACTCCATTAAAACCTGTCATAGTGGACGACATGGAGGCCCTCTCTATCTCATCTTGCTCTTCTCTATAAAACATCAAAAGAGTGTGGAGGTTAAAGTTGAGAAAATCACCCCACTGAAACACACACACACACACACACACACACACACACACACACACACACTACCAGC